>JAXGGA010011701.1:0-41464 GCA_038373865.1 Uloborus plumipes | reverse complement strand
TAATGTAATTAATATACTTGCCAATTTTTACATTTGCTCGTGTTAATACCCATAAAGTAGTAGTCTCCCATTTTCGTAACCTACGTAACAAAAATTCAAAGAAATAAAATTTGATTATTAATTTAGATTTCACGAAATATGTTTGGCAAAACTCTCCCCGAAACATAAGTCTCGTTACAGTCCTGCTTGAATTCAATATGTCAAAATTCAAATTCATTTATTTTTTATTTATTTATTTATTTATTTTTTAAGTTTAGTGCTAAAACATTTTCCTCTCCAGCAGGTATACAAATGTGAAGTAACTGTTTTCTTTTTTTTTTTTTTCTGCTTTATTTAAGCCCGAGTGTTGAACATACTTCTTGACACAACTTTTATTTCGAGTTCGAGGTAGATTTCGCAACGCAGCTTCGTAGTCCCTGATAAAATTATTTTCTTCACTGCTCTAATATGAAGATCAGACAAGACAGCACCCTGTCTTTAAAATCTACAGTTCGAGAACATGCCTTTCTATTTTTTTTTTTCTTGATTAGAAGATGTTAACAAACCCTTTGCTGTTGCATCAAAAAACCAATGCCGCCTTCTTCTTAGAACCTAGTGCGGGATTTAAAAAAAAAAAGCTTCGAAAGTTTGCCAAAAGCCATTAGTCCGTCCTTTCTGTACTTAATCAAGTTCTGTTTTCATCATGATATATGTATACAATCTGCCAGACGATAATTAAAAAAAAAAACAACTTCTAATTACAGTCGCCAACAAGTTGAACAAACTTTTTCACTGCACTGCAGACTCCCAGAAAGATTTTCAGACGTTTAAAATTATGATCAACTTTCTTTTTTGGCTTTCGGTATGCCGTGCTGCATTTGATGCAAGAGATCACCTTTGAGAAAAGCAGTTCCTTCATCTTTAAGAGTGACGCAAAAAGGACGTCAAAGATTTGCAAGCTCTTAAGTTGCAAATTTTTCACTTTTTTGTCTGACGCATTGGATAAGAAAATATTTTTTGTCAACTGTTCATGTGGTTTAAAATTCAAAACTATTTTCCGAAGCCTGAAAACATAATTCGAAATTAAAAACATTCTCCAACGTTATACATCTCTAGATAATCCGGATCAAATATATGACTTTTTACAAAATTACATGTTTACACAGAGAATAATTTTTAATTATGAAAGCAAAAACGAAACTATACAGGGACAGATACAAGGGAGGAGCGATGGGGCGATCGCCCCTCACTTGGAAGTGCCTTCACCTGTAATTTTTCGACATTAAAGTTCTAAAAATGCAATTTCACACGAGTTTAATGAAGCTGGAGGAGGAAGGTTTGGGGCCCACCTTCGGAAATATTTCGGCATTGAAGTTCAAATCATTTGTGATCAAAAGTTGTAAATCATTATGCATTGCAAAAAGTAAGAGAAATAAGAAAAATCAATCGCCGCTACTTTGAAAATTTTCCAAATCCGCCCTTGAAACTATATATGGACGATTCTCTGTAAACTCGTCATTTTTCACACGAAATCTGTTGAATCTGATCTTTTTGAAATGTTTGTATAATTATAATACTATTGCTCAGAAAATGAATCTATTACTTTGGTTTGAAAGAGGGCCAGTAAAAGTTTGTGTTTTTCTGATAAATCATGATAGGGGGTAAGTCCCCCGCCTAGTATAACTAGGCAGGGGACTGTGCCAGGTGACTGCGTTTTTGCTCTTTGTTGCGTAATATCTGCATAACTATTGGAACATAATTAGTTACTAGGCTACCTATAAATTTAGGCACAAATCGTGGACATAATAACTAATATGTTTTATAATTAAATTAATTGACATTAATAAAATCACTTCCCAGAGGACTGTTTTCGCAACGACCCTGATGCCTACTTTCATCACAAATGTGGCTCTCAAACTAAGCTAAGTAGCGTTTCAACACCGTTCTCGGCGATTTCGGCAAATCCACACTGATTACTTTAAACTAGCAAAAGTTATAGATTTTTCGTATTACAGCTTTGAATTTGTTGCAGGGGACTGTTTGAAAAAACTCCGGACAGAATTTACATGACAATTTTCAGTTTTAGAAATACGTAATTGTACCTTATTTCATAAGAAAAGTATAGCTTCATTATTCTATTTTTAGATATTAATTGCCAAATATATGTAGTGTTAATGGGCTTTTTGAACTACTATCTTCAACAGTTAGACGATGGGATTGGGACAGCCAGGGGACTGTGTTTTTGGCGCTTAGATAATTTCTAGAAAAAAAAATTAAATTGTTATCACTCCAAATACAATTGGGCCACAAAATATTAATGCTTTACTTGCATTAAGAGCAATAATTACTTTATTACACTTTATTATTTTTAAAATACTCAGTCCGGACAGCCAATTACCAGTTTACAGAGAATCGCCCATATAAGTGCGTCAAGCATTCATTTTTTAAATTTATCTATTCATCAGCAGTTTCGGAACTGGGAACAGCAAGCCGGGGTCTTAACTCCGAACGACAGCATCTGAGGTGCAGCAGCAACACCCCATTTTTATTTATGTTTTTTTTTTTTTGATACTAGATACTAAACTTTCAAGTTTTTGCCACGGTTAGTAAAAAATTGGAGATGAGGCACTGTGTTTATTAGAAAACGGAAAGCGTTTGAGTGTTTGAGTAACCGAATCGTGCTTCAGTAAAGTGACGCACCGAGGATTGTTTCCTTTGAGGGGCAGGGTGGCCCTCCTTCGAAAAGTTTTCGAAATTGAAGTCCTGCAGAAAGAAATTGAAGTTATTTTTGGTGAAAGTAAAGAGGAGGTTGAGGGATGTCCCTCGGCAAATTTCCAAAGGTCAAGTACGAAAAACTCATTTTCAAGCAGTTTTATCTTATCAAGGGAGTTCATCTCCAAGTTTCTGGGAGGGGGTTAAGCCTCTAACCTCCCCCCGTGGGTGCGCCACGTCAATGTCAGCTTAATTGCTGTCTAGTATAGTTGTGTGTTAGAGAATGATGTGAAAAATTTAATACTGTCGTCCCCGCTTAATCGGGTAATGGATAAACGAACACCCCGCTTATACGAATGAAATATCTCGGAACCTATGCCATAGACGTTATGTTATAAAGATCCCCGCTTAATCGAATACCCCGTTTAATCGAATAATATTTCGTGGAACCGACAGTATTCGTTTAAGCGGGGCAGACAGTCTCTTGAATGCCTTTGAAAAATTCAATATAATTTGTTACAGAACATATATTTTCTTTTTGTAATAAATGGCAGGTCAGCTGGCATTTGACGATTTATTGGCACACCATTTCACTCCTATTATCCGATTTTACGGGTTTTTGATTAAATATATTGCGTTTGAGCCCAAATAGAAGAGAGGTTGATTTTTGCACATAGTAGCATATTCTGTGATTCTTTCTATAAACTGAGTGTAGAAATTAATTTGCTGGCACTGAAGAGACCTGAGCCGGGGCAGACCCCGCCTGAGCATGGCGATGTCAAAATTAATTTCTGCGTACGTCACTGCACGTGCACGAAGTATAACAACTTCAGTAAGGTTAAATCTCAGCTTTTTAGCCTCTAACTAAAAGTGTCAAATTGGTTGTGCGGTTGCGGAGCTTGCGAAGCTGGGGGCGGGGGGTACGTTTATTAGAGAGGTGTGTTTGGTGACATGCCTGTCATTTCAAAATTTTCAAGGGCTAAGGGCGGGGAAATTTTCTGGAGGAAAAGCAAGCCCGTCATTTAGGGGGATCGGGTAACCTCCCTGGCTTTGGGAAGCCGATGTGTTTGCATGCAAGTAGGCATGGTTTTCGCTATTTTTTGGCTTTACTTTGAGTGCACAACCCTTATCCCCTCCCCCCGCGCCGAATTCATTTCATTACAGAAAGTTCGGAATGACGGGCCTGCGGAAAATAATAAAACACAACACTTCATACACAAATGCATAATAATCTCCGATCGCCCTAATGACGGGCCTGATCAGTGGTTGGAAAAACTACATATTTTTCGTAGCGAACTACAACTACAACTACTTTCTTATAAATGTAGTTAACTACAACTATAACTACTTTTTTTTGAATGTAGCGAGCTACACTACTTTTGAAATGTAGTTGCTACTTCGCTACTTTTTTTAAAAAAAATAAATAACAAGAATACACAGTTTGAGGATAGACCAAAAAAATTCGAAAAGTGGTTTAGATTAAAAAATTACCTCATTCAAATATGGAATAGAAATAGGAATTGTCTTTGAATTTATTTGTTGCTTTTCCTTTTTGTTCCTTTTTTTTCGCTAAAATTTGTCCTTTTTAGATTTTTTTAACAATTTTTACGAATATTCGCCACGAGAAAAACCTTGTTTTTTTTCCTTTGTTCTCTTTTTTTTTTTTTTTAATTTTTTACATTTATTTATTTATTTTTTTCAATTTAAAAGTAGTTTTCAGAAATCGCTACAAACTACTGTTTTTTTTTTGTATCGCGCTACTCACTACTTTACTTTTTTAAAAAGCAGTGCGCTACACTACAAACTACTAAAAAATGTAGCTACTACAGTAGTTTCGCTACTTGTAGCGAGCTACTTCCGACCACTGGGCCTGATGAGTGATAGGTTCAAGATTGCAAAGCTCCCGCAATCTCTAGACTGCACAAAACGAACCGTTGTTTTTACAGTATAATATTGGCAGCCGAGGTTCCAATTTAAAACTGTAAAACGCACAGTAACAAACTGCAAAGCTAGCAAATTTAGTTTCTTACAGTAAAGTTAGAATATTTACAGTTTATTGACGTAAAATTTCGCTGTATTATACTGTAAAAACAACAGTATAATACTGGCAGCGGGGGTTCCAGTTTAAAACTGTAAAATGCACGGTAATAGACTGTTAAATTAGTAATTTTACTGTTTATTGCTGTAAAATTACCAACTTTACAGTTTAGTACTGTAAAAGTAACAATTTTACAGTGTATTACTGTAAAATTAGCAATTTTTACAGTTTGTCGGCCACTTTGCCGATTATTAATAATCGGCAAAATCGGGCCGATTAATCGGCCGAATATTTTTCAAATATTATTCCTTAAGAAACTATGAACTTTCATTTAAACCTTTCATTTAAAACTTTCACTAAGAAACTATGATGAATAATTTTTTTACAACAATCCTCACAGTTGATTTGAAGTTTTCTTTTAATTAATTCACCTACTTTGAATAAATATACATAGACAATGTTGTAAATTTTTTTTTGTTGTGTGGCGATAGTTTTCTCTTTAGTACAGTGCTTTTATATTCCCTCTAATTTTCAAACAATAAAAGCATTGAATTAAATTGTTACTAATTATTAAAAAACATGAATTAAAAGTACTCCTAAGTTGGAGTGCTCACCACAGACTCCCGCTCCACCCCCCCCCCTTTTTTGGATTTTAACGTCTAATTAACATATCTAACAATATGTTAATAATATTGTTGACAATAATATGAAAATTGGTTCCAAGAAATTTGGTAAAATATTGAAATTATTTTGGGAAAACTAGGAAAATGGGGAAAAAAAATCTTTCAGAAATAAATTACTTACTATTTCTAAACTTGGAATTGTATCAGAGAGAAAAAACAGTGATGGTAAAATTGGTCCTTATCATTAATCGGCTCAGCCGATTAATCGACCGATTATCAAACGCCGATTAATCGGTAATCGGTAATCGGCCAATTTGCTTATCGGTGCATCCCTACTGTAAAACAACATTCAATTTTTACAGTGTATAGCCATCACAGCCCCAAGCATTTTCAGATTGAAAGGGAACTGAACGCCCGCGGCTGAGGGGCGTTTAATCATTTTTGATGACTGTCCTTGAAGAAGTTCTCGAAAAAGAAATAGTGGCCGAGATTTTTTTTTTATTCATCGTGTCATTTTCCTCGAAAGGCCTCCTCTCGTTGTTTATTTCTGCAGCCTCAAGCTATCTCTGCGATCTGTGGCCATTGAAAAACACACACTCTCTCTCCCCCTTGCAGATTAGGCTAAAAGTCGAAAAGGGAGGCCAACCTATCCGACATATTGGTTCTCAGAGGGCTTTGGATGGTTTTCATTGACGTATTTTGTCATCTTCCTAGGGGATTCCATTTTTCATCTTTCATCTACGATGGGAGGTTACGGAGGTCACTGCGACCTCCCAAAAAATTCCTCACTCGGTGCAATTTGCCTGACGATTCGGGAAATTGGAAGATACTAGTGGGTCATTCCATTTTAAATCAACAAATTTTCAAAAAAGTTGTTGCATCACCATTTTTGATTTTGATGAAAATTAGCATGTGTATTCCTTTTACTTCCCAGAGCTCAAAATAGTGTTCATTTTATTTTTAAAAAATTTACCCTTTGATATATAGGTCATTTTTGTTGTTGGCAACAGCGAAAATTGGGCGTTTTGATGCTTTGTTTGATGAACTATAACTTTTTTTCTATCAAAGATTTTGAGCTGAAATATAGCTCATTGGAAAGCTAAGAAAAAGATCTTTTTATATATGCTATTAATAAATTTCAGATTTTAAAAAAATATTTATTTATTCAAGGCCAAAGTTCACGACGAAAATAACATTTTTTACTACTTTCGAGCATTAAAAAATCCATGAAGGGTTCAAAGTAACAAGCCGATTTTTTCATCATATATTCATAGTCATGGTTACTTACTGTATAAAAAAAATTGGCTTGTTACTCCACCCCCTTTATGAGATATGCCCCCCCAAAGTTGTAAATTTTTTAAAAAATCCAATTTTCAACGCTAAAGAAATGCATGTGGGGGGCAAGATAAAAAAAATTTTATATGTGGTATGTTAAGTACTTTTTACCAGCTTTCTAATGAAACAAAAGTTGCTTTGTTATTCAAAGGCGTTTGGCAGATATAAGGGACTGAACTTTCAAAAAATTGCACAAAAACAACACGAATATTTTAATTTTTTTAAATCTTTTTTTTTATTTAAATGTAATTATATACCTTATTCTTTGCTTTAAATGGTAAAAAAGACTAAGAAGAGCAATGAAGAAACATATTTAAAGTTTAATAAGATAATTTAATATTTTTAACACCTAGGAATATAGAATACCACTAAACTTGTCTGATTTTTAAACATCTGATTGCTACCTACAACAGGACTGAGCATTTTTCAACTTGTCCAGGTTTGTTCATACCATGTGGTCATCCTTGTTCTGGCTTGCTCTCACATGTGTATCTTAGTTGTCTTTCAAATTCTGAAAGAAGTAGGTTGTTGAGCTAGTGTTTCTGCTGTAAAATCTTGTGAAGCTGATGTGATTTCTTTTCATTTCAAGTTCATTCATATTCACAGAATGTTTTGTTAAAGGTAAAAAAAGAAATTCTTTAGAATTCTTAAATATAAATTTAAATTTGTCTTTCTACATGAAAACAGTGAATAAGTTATGGATAACCCTAAATGCTCCATAGGAGTTTTTGAGAATGATGATTGTAATATATTAAGTTACAGTAGTCAGTCTATTGTAAATAGTATTTTTGAGTACAGTGATAATGATAAAACTTTACTGCACCTGAGAACTAGGTGTAAAACTATTGAAACTGTTTGTACCTACCATGCAAAAAAATTTCTTGCCAAATTTTGCCACCTTTATGGAACTTCTTGCTGGTAGGTACAAACAGTTTCAATAGTTTTACACCTAGTTCTCAGGTGCAGTAAAGTTTTATCATTATCAATGTACTCAGAAATACTATTTACAGTAGACTGACTACTGTAACTTAATATATTACAATCATCATTCTCAAAAACTCCTATGGAGCATTTAGTGTTATCCATAACTTATTCACTGTTTACACGTAGAAAGACAAATTTAAATTTATATTTAAGAATTCTAAAGAATTTCTTTTTTTACCTTTAACAAAACATTCTGTGAATATGAATGAACTTGAAATGAAAAGAAATCACATCAGCTTCACAAGATTTTACAGCAGAAACACTAGCTCAACAACCTACTTCTTTCAGAATTTGAAAGACAACTAAGATACACATGTGAGAGCAAGCCAGAACAAGGATGACCACATGGTATGAACAAACCTGGACAAGTTGAAAAATGCTCAGTCCTGTTGTAGGTAGCAATCAGATGTTTAAAAATCAGACAAGTTTAGTGGTATTCTATATTCCTAGGTGTTAAAAATATTAAATTATCTTATTAAACTTTAAATATGTTTCTTCATTGCTCTTCTTAGTCTTTTTTAGCATTTAAAGCAAAGAATAAGGTATATAATTACATTTAAATGAAAAAAAAGATTTAAAAAAATTAAAATATTCGTGTTGTTTTTGTGCAATTTTTTGAAAGTTCAGTCCCTTATATCTGCCAAACGCCTTTGAATAACAAAGCAACTTTTGTTTCATTAGAAAGCTGGTAAAAAGTACTTAACATACCACATATAAAATTTTTTTTATCTTGCCCCCCACATGCATTTCTTTAGCGTTGAAAATTGGATTTTTTAAAAAATTTACAACTTTGGGGGGGCATATCTCATAAAGGGGGTGGAGTAACAAGCCAATTTTTTTTATACAGTAAGTAACCATGACTATGAATATATGATGAAAAAATCGGCTTGTTACTTTGAACCCTTCATGGGTTTTTTAATGCTCGAAAGTAGTAAAAAATGTTATTTTCGTCGTGAACTTTGGCCTTAAATAAAGAAATATTTTTTTTAAATCTGAAATTTATTGATAGCATATATAAAAAGATCTTTTTCTTAGCTTTCCAATGAGCTATATTTCAGCTCAAAATCTTTGATAGAAAAAAAGTTATAGTTCATCAAACAAAGCATCAAAACGCCCAATTTTCGCTGTTGCCAACAACAAAAATGGTCTATATATCAAAGGGTAAATTTTTTAAAAATAAAATGAACATTATTTTGAGCTCTGGGAAGTAAAAGGAATACACATGCTAATTTTCATCAAAATCAAAAATGGTGATGCGCACCCCATTTGTTGATTTAAAATGGAATGACCCTAGTGCCAAATTGCTTTTTTTTTTTTTTTTATCATTCCTTTGATATATTTTTTAATTATGTAGGTATATGCATCGGCGCTGGCAGATTTTATGAAGGGGAGTGCACCCGTTATTTTTTAAATTTAATTTATTTTTTAAACTCATTTTTTGTTTATTTTATTCATTTTTTTGTTATTACTTTCTTAATTTATTTATTTATTATTAACATTATTTTTTTAAAAAATGTCAACAAAAAATAATTAAAGAAAAATAAATAAATCAAAGATTAACTATAATTAATTTGTAAAAAAAATCATTTCCCACCAAAAAAGGACTTGGGGGGGGGGTCGTTTAAGTGCACCCCCTACCGGCGCCCATGGGTATGTGCTATGCCTAAATTTGAAGTCTCATTTTCATTCGGCAAATTGAAACTATTGCCCTGCGAAAAATTTACTTTTGGGGCCTCGCTTCCACGAGTCTTTATTTGAACCAAAATGTCAGTCAGGCTAGCTCCCCTCCAAAGCCGGGCCGAGGTTTGGCAACCCCGCCAGGAGGACACTTGCCAGTCAAGGACCAAAGAACAAGAGAAAGGGGCGTGTGAGCGAGCGAAGGAGATAGTGGGGGGTGGTGGGGGTCTGCGGAGAGAAAGTTAAGAAAACAAAAAAAGAATCTCCTGCTCTGGCATACAGACAGACAGACACACCAGCAGACGTGGATGAGATTCACGAGGGAATGGAGGTGCGGTTTCTAATTACGGTTCTCTTCTTGGTGGCGTGCGGTCGCCTTTCCGTGGCGACCACGGGATCTTGCAGGGCGGCCAATCTGTGCTGCGTAGGGAGAGATCCCAGCTGCGCTGTGCACAGCCATCTCATATCCAGCAACAGTCTTCATTCTGATATACAGGCTAATGAACAGGACAGGCCCTGCTATTGCGATCATGCCTGTGTAAAAGTGGGGGACTGTTGTCCTGATTATCAACGAGCATGTGGAGGTAAGTAAATCTTAAATTATCTTGTAGCATGAGTGCCGATATGCAAAATTTTAGGGGGGGGGGGGCTCTGATATTTTCCTCATGTAGTAGAGAAAATATCAACGTAAAATAGGCACAAATAAGCAGAGATACTGCAGACACGTGTTTCGGGGCTACAAGGAGCCCCTTTTTCAATGCAAGAAGTGTGAGCTTTAGGATGAAGAATCATCCGATAAAAGATCGGCTTTTATCGGATGATTCTTCATCCTAAAGCTCACACTTCTTGCATTGAAAAAGGGGCTCCTTGTAGCCCCGAAACACGTGTCTGCAGTATCTCTGCTTATTTGTGCCTATTTTACGTTGATATTTTCTCTACTACATCAATAGCACAAAGGTATTTGTAAACTTTATTTTCCTCATGGTTTAGCATTATATTTTCCCCATGGAAAGCAAATTCAATAGACACATCAAAACTGTGCATTTAATAACTTATTCATTGAAGGCTGAAGAAAAATGTTTCCATATTTTGGACGAAAAAATAGCACTTAAAGCAAAGAAGAATGAATTTCTGGAGGAAAGAGCCGGTTTTATCCTCCCCCCCCCTCCTCCATATGCGCTCCCATGTCTTGTAGTGCAATAAGTTCTGGAAAGAAACTTCAAAAAACTCAGAAATAGCAATTAGAGCTGCAGACACGTGTTTTGGGGTTTCAGGGAATTTCTTTTCCAACGCGAAACGCATTCGGTCGGATGTCTTTGCCTCATATGTTTTCATATCCTCCACATTGAAAAAAGCTTAAAACCCCGATACAGGTTCTGTAGTTTTTATTATTACTTTGCATTTTCAACGTCGTTTTTTGTCAATTAAAAGTTTACAGTGTTTCATTATGGTCAGAAACAAAAAATCTTTTACAGCAATATATATAAAGCTAAACTGACCATCAGGACCCATATAACATATATTGGCAGGCCCTAGACCAAACAGTTTTTCGGAACCCCTTATTGTTTCAAATGTTGCAGTTTTAGCCATTTGGAGAACCTTAACCCTTTAAGCAGTTTGCCCGTACAGTGGACGTGCTGCCCGAAATTGGCCTCATCTGGTTTGCCCGTACGCCGTACGGGCATCGATATTTTCTGATTTCCTTTTTTGGTTTGCCCGAATTTTTCATTATTGAAGGAGACTATTTAGTAATATTATTTTTCAACAGATGGGTGTGGCTTGTCCATCTAAATGAAATGCTTTTCATCCAGAAAAGGTTACAGAAAGATTTTCTTCCATATTTTCGACATTGTTGTATGGAACTCATATGTTTGTCTACCGTAAAAACGGAAAAGCATTAAAAACGAAAAAAAAAAAAATCCTAATATTCTTATTCTGTTAAGTATGGTACTTAACTATTATATGCAAAAAAAAAAAAAAAAAAAGCCTTTTTTTGGAAGACGGTTAACAGCGGGGTCCTACGCTATGGCCTAGTTTCAGGCCCTGGGTGACCATACGTTACACCTGAAAATAAGCACTTGTCGCATGGCTACTGAATGCCTGACGCGCGCGTTGACGTCTAAACAAAATACTCAACAACTCAACCGCAACCGGCCGCTTTTGAAAACCCTACACCGGCCCAGGGCCTGATTACCCAAAAGGCTCAGGCAGCTTGAGCTTCCCCTTGGAATTTTCAGAGGGCCCCAAAAATAACGGAATAACTGCTTAAAAACTCCAATTCTTGCTCTTAAATTCATCCTCAAAGAGAGCTATAGTTTAATAGTTAAGTGTCAAAATAAAATTTTAATTGTGCTACAACGTACTTGTATGGTAATTTTGGGAAGGTATAAATCTGATTCAACAACAAACCACCCCTCAGTTGCTGATGAACACATTTCTGTGAGTTTAGAAAGGAAAGGGAGAGGAGAGTAGGAGGAGGGAAGGTCAACTTTAATCTGTATTTTGCAGGGTAATTTTTAGAAAAAAAATTCCAGGCAAAATTAGAGGGCCCTGAAATAAGGCTGAGCCAGTGATTGGAAAAACTACATTTCTTTTGTAGCGAACTACAACTGCAACTACTTTGTTATAAATGTAGTTAACTACAACTACAACTACTTTTTTTAATGTAGCGACTGCAAACTACTTTTGAATTGTAGTCGTTACTTCGCTACTTTTTAAAAAATAAATAAGTAAAAAGCATACACCGTTTGAGGATTGACCGAAAAAAATCGAAAAGTGGTTTGCATTTTTAAAATAAACTCATTTGAATGTAGAATAGAACTAGGAATTGTCTTTGAATTTATTTGTTACTTTGCCTTTTTGTCCCCCCACCTTTTTTTTTTGCTAAAATTTGTCTTTTTAAATTTTTTTTACAATTTTTCCAAATATTCGCCACAAGAAAGGATTCAAAAGTTGAAAGATTGAAAGAATTCAACGTTTAATTTTTTTTTTTAATTTCTTGCCAGGGAATATTTAGGAACATGAAAATTATTTGAAGGAATATAAAACTTATGGTGCCAAATAAACCAATGACATCAAACAGATAGAATGTATTTCGTCAAAATGATGTATCTAAGATCAGCTCTTATTTTTATGGTTCTTATTTTTCATTGCGTACTCTGCTGTACTTACGCAAGATTTGCAGCAGTCAGAGTCAATTAAACCTTGCTTTTTTCCTTCGTTCTCTCTCTTTTCTCTTTAAATGTTTTTTCATTTATTTATTTATTATTATTATTATTATTTTTCTTTAAAAGTAGTTTCCAGAAATCGCTACAAACTACCATTTTTTTGTATCGCGCTACTCACTACTCTACTTTTTTTAAAAAGTAGTGCGCTACACTACAAACTAATAAAAAATGTAGCTACTACAGTAGTTTCGCTACTTGTAGCGCGCTACTTCCGACCACTGACGCTGAGCTTCCCCTAACGTCAGAGGCTAATCATTATTCGAGAGTTTTACTTCACTATCGAAACATCATGTCTGGACGTGGAACACTCTTGATTGAACCACCGTACTGGTAGGACGCTTATGACGAATGCTCCAACATGAGCAACCACAATCGAAATTCTCGGCAACGCTCCCCGTCGCCATGCATGTTTGTATATACCGATGAGGATAGAGAGAAGTCTATGAGGGAGGTTAGGGAAATATGTAAAAGGAATGCTTTAAGGAATGCTAAAGCGAGGTCTTCCGCTAAATTTCCCATTCAACCCCCCTCTCTCTTGGATAAACCTTTACGCTCGAAATCCATTGCCTCGGACGAATCTTCATTAGATCGCCGGAGTGGACGAGTAACGCCATCTACTGAGGTGAGCGAACATTTTACTTGTTCTGATCTCATGGAAAATTATGTTGACAAACTTGTTAATTTTGAAACTAGTTTAAACGATTCTCACTCAAACTCGGATTTTTCCGATCTTCTATATTTTGTTAATTCTTCTATTGAAGATTACAAAGATAATTTAAATAAACTTAACCAAGGTGATATTAATTTCTTGATTAGATTATTCGAACTTAAATGCAATGCATTACAGCTTCAGCTGAATAATGATTCTAACAAACACTGTATTGAACAAAATTTATTGTTAACTAAATTTGATGAACAAAATGTGAAAATTGATCAAATTTTGATTCTGTTAAAAAAACCGAAAACTAATGATATTGCTGTAAATACCGATGTTTGCACAAATTCTATTATCCTTTCTGATGTTAACTTAGAGAAAAATAACGATTGTAAATCCGACAGTGTTTCTGAAATTACCGAAGAAGAAAATTCCACACACGAAAGTGTTATTTCAAATGCTGATTCTAAAATTAAATTACCCGAGCTGTCTGCCAATAGAAGCACAGCTAAACTAAAAAAGAAGAAAAATAAAATAAAAAATAACAATGGAAATAAAAGTATTTATATTCATAAGGTAAATACTATTAAAAATAATGTTGAGGAAAAAATTGTTAAAACTACCAATGATGAAATTGAAGGGTCCAACCCTCCCTTGCAAAATAACAAAAAACTTAGGATTCCCCCCATTTGGGTTGATGGAACCCATGATGCTGATAAAAGACTCAAACTTTTTTCTGAAATTACTGGAGTCCATATCACGGGAAAAATTAGAGCGAACAAAATTATGTGCCAAATTCCCTCACTTGAAGCTCATAATAAATTGAAAAAATACCTAGATGATCACTCCATTGGGAATCATACTTTAAGACTCCCTAATGAAAAGCAAATTAAACTGGTCATCAGAGGATTACCAAATGATACGAATCCCACTTGGATTAGTGAAACCCTGAATGCTGAGGGAATTAATCCCTCTCATACAGTCCAACTACATAGACTAAATAAAAGTAAAACTAAACTACCCCTATTCCTAATTTACCTCACAGAAAATGAGGAAAATCATAAAATCTGGTCTCTCAACAAAATTGGGAATTTCAACATTAAACTTGAACCACTAAGGAAAAAAGAGATAGTACAGTGTTACAACTGTCAACAATTTAATCATTCTTCATTTTCCTGTTCTCGACCCCCTGCCTGTTTGGTCTGTGCTGGGCCCCATAGAATAAGAGAATGTACAAAACTAACTGACAAACGCCCTACCTGTGTTAATTGCAGAGGGGATCATCCAGCAAATTTTAAAAACTGCCCCAAAAAATTGTCCCTTTTGGGAATGAAAAATGACGATAATAATGGTTTCCCGACTAAGGAAAAAACAAATCTTAAATTTTCTTCCCACTCATCGGAAATTAAGAATAAGATCGATCTGTCTTCAGTTCAAAATACCCTTATTACTTTACTTGAACAACTCAGGAAAAATTAATTTTTTCTGTTTAAGTTCTCTCTTCACAACTTGTGGGAGGAGCCTGAGGAATGGGATTTACCATCCGACCAATGGCTGCCCACCTCTCCATTTTCTGAAATTCTACTTTAAATCGCACACTGCTGAAGCTGTTTTGCACTCCCATTAAACTCCTTCGCCTCCTCTTCTTGAAATTTTTATTTCTATTTATTGTGGTCTATTTGACGTGAGCCTAACTCGCGATGTCATACTTTTTTATGCAAGGTTTTTATCTCAATACTAAATTGAGTGTACACCTTGGTAAATTACTCTAAGTTTGATGCATATTTTCCATTGAGACTGAACAAAAGAGCTCATCCAGCTCTGGTTTCATCTGGCATCTTGCCTTATCCGAATGAAGTCAGAGGCTAATCGGGCCCTGCATCGGCCACAGATTTAACACTATTTCGTTAATTTTAACTTTTTGATTGCATATAATGGGGATGTGTTGACTGCTAAATCCGAATTTTCAATACGTATACTTCTATCAGGCAGGTTTTTTATTTTTTTAAAAAATTGAGAAATCACTTTACATACATTGTATTACGTAAATTGCATCACGTAATGTGTGTGGCCCATGGGAACAATGAAATGTTATTCCCACCTTCTTTAAAAAACTTTAATCATCACAGATTCTTGTAAATGACGAGAAAAAATTTGCACCTTTAGTTACAATATTTAATTCTTTGCAAGAAATTCTACGTTTAAAATCTCAGGCAAAATTACAACATATTGTTTAGGGCCCTATTTCCCTTCCCCCTCTTCGCAAAGCGACATCTAAGATAAGATTTTGTTGTCTAAATTCCTTGACTAGCGTTGGAGGGGGGGGGGGGCGCTGACAGAAAGATGACCGCTGTGTTCTCTCATCCACATCTGCTCAGACACGTGATCTATCGAAAACTTTAGTTGATTGATTTTACTTTTCGTGTTAATTTTGTTCTACATAGTTTTCGCTTTTTGAGTTTTCGATAGATAAAATCAGGGCTCAAAAATGGGCCACAAGAGTGTGCAGATGCAGACCAGTGAAATTTTGCAGTTGCTGGTCTATTGGACCAGTGACTTATTTTTAACAAATGTCTACCATTGATCGATATATCTAAAAATGTCCGTGCCCAGGACTTAATTTCTAACAAAATAAGTGTAGGAGCTCGATAGTCTGCAGAAACTGAAACTATAGCATCTTACACGCATAGATTGCATGCTTATGCACAGCACGAACTGTAGTAAAAATGCAGAAATTTGAATTTTTGAAAAAAAAAAAAATAAGGGCAGGAGCTGTGTTTTCGTAAGCTCCCAGATAAATTAATGGCATTATCAAATAACTGCTACGTTATCGGCTCCGGCAGGAGGTGCATTTGCACCCCCTGCTATTTTGAGGGAAAAAAATGTTTGTTACATTTTTTTTTTTTTTTCAGTTATTATTTAGTGCAAACAATTTTTTTTTTCCAATTTGTTTTGGAAAAAAAATAATAGTGCCCCTCAAAGAAAGTGTTTGCCAATTTTTTTAGTAATTTTTTTTGCTCATTTTTTCAGTAAAAACGTTTTTCTAGTACGGATGCACCCCCCTCCCTGCATATGATTCTGCCGGCACCCATGTTTGCTACATAAGTTTAACTGCAACTATGAATGAATCATCATTTACAAACCAAACAATATTTAAATGTTAAATGTCATTATAGTAATTAATACATATAATTACCAGTATAAATTAGAAAAAATACGGAAAATAATGAAAGGTAATCACAAAACTCATGGGGATGTGGCATACAGCTGTTGAGTGTTGACTATTATTCTCTGTGGTTTTCCCTACAAATTGCAAGATTATATAATGAGTCGCACTCTGTTACCACCCTTCTACAAGACTTTTTCTCTCTCTTTATTTTTTGTATCATCATCTGCATCAATATTATTTATGTATATTTTGAACTTAAATGTTGACTTAAATATCCATAAAGAAAATGTTCCCTTTGCGAAAACCTCGACCGCGAAAAAGTATGCTTAGTTAGACTTTTCACTTAGGACGTTGATCACCAAATTTTAATGAAGATCTCGATCGCAAAAGCGTGTTCTTTTCAAAATTCATTTCGGAGGACGCTTCAAAAAATAATTAGCAACCTTATACATTCAATACACCGCCAATTCGGTTGTTTTCATCCATGGACTCCAGTTTCGTGCTTATTTTGCACTCATCAGCATGGAATAGGAAAGTAACCACGTTGGAGGCAAAAATCCTCTGAAAGAACAAAGAGAGCCAAAAAAAACTGGTAGCTAATGTGAAATTAGAATACCAGCCAGCGACCGCACTTGGCACGGTACAACTCAAATTTTAACCCTATACTGCATGATTTTTTGTTTTTTGAAAGACATATATATGTTTTTTAGTGTAATAAGAAAACATTGGAGCACATTAAAAAAAATAATTTTGAGAGGATAGATGGTTATATCTGTACCTAAGAACCAGAACGACGTGAGTCCAAAAATGGCGATTTCCTTTTTAGCCTACTTTCCCGTTAAAAATAAAAGAAAGACGAAAAAAGTATTAAAAGTAGCTTAATGCATCTAAAAAATATCGCCAAGTCCAAAAAATATCGCCAAGTTAAAAAATATCGCCAAGTCAAAAAAAATATCGCCAAGTGAAAAAATAAAAAGGTAAAATGAATATCGAAAAATTAAAAATTTGAAAGTAGGGTATTGAGATGGGGAATTTGTGTGTCGGTCGGTCGGTCGGTCGGTCGGTCTGTCTGTCCCCCCCTAATAACTTTTGAATGAACAGTCCGATTTGGACAAACTTTTTTTTGTTGGAAAGATCTCGGCGAGTACAGCTCTTTCCCATATTTGATTTTTTGATTTGAACAATTTTTGGTTCAAATTTGAGCCGTTCAAACAACCGGTCCCGCGATACTAACTTTTTAATGAACAGTCCGATTTGAACAAACTTTTTTTTGTTGGAAAGAACTTTTCAAGGATACTTCATTCCCGTATTTACATTTCCGATTTGAACAATTTTTCGTTCAACATTGAACCGCTCAAGCAAGCTGTCACCCCTAATAACTTTTGAGTAAACAGTCCGAAAAAAAATGACTGACTGTGCAGACGATTTTTTGTTTATTTATTCATTTGTTTTATTGAATTTATTATTATTATTATTATTATTTTTGGCAGACGATTTTTTTTGTAACAAAAATGTTTCATTCGCCAGGGCATTTTATTCTTTATTTATATTTAACAACTGGCAACGGATTAAAAGTGAAATTCGAGACATTTTATCAACGGACGAGTTTTTTTTTTTTTTCTTTTTTTTTTTTTTTTCTTTTTTTTTTTTTTTTTCTTTCTTTGATAAAATGTGTTTTGATGTACTTTGTACTTCTAATTTTTTTTTTGAAAACAATTGAGGAATTTTTCTACGGAAGAACTGTAACAGTTACATTCTTTAAAAGGTGCGACAAAACTTTATTTATTCATTTATTTACTTTTTATGTGTCTATTTTATCTGATGAGAGGGGTATATTTTGCTTTTAGAAATCAGCTTCAAGTGCTAAAAAGGTATGTTTGACATAATTTTTAGTCTTAGATAATCAAGAGAATAATGATCAGATGCTAGAATGCCGATGTCGATGTACGGGAAAGTAGGCTCGTTTAGTTCTTGACAGAACTTCTTGTTATTACTACATTGTACGTAGAATCTTTCTCCGCGTCAACCCACGAGAACGTTTTTCAATAAAAAAAAATCTTCATAATTATTTAGCAGCATGAAAAGAGTGCGAGTCCTATCCTTAGCATGAACCTTACAATCTTTTTCGCCGTCTGCTGAAAAGTTACGAAAATGGACTTACGTTAGTCTGGTTCTGAGGTACAGATATTTGCTTTAAAGATACCTAATACTTGCTTTTTATGCTTGAGTTGCCTTATGCTTGGCCATAAGGAAAAATAGTCCATGTATCCAATTGGCAGCGCTATGCAGTGTAGGGTTAAGGTAGAGCTCGGGTATAAAGCAAAGGCAGGAACATGCAATACACCGCCAACTCGCCAAATACGTTCGCTGGTATTCTAATTTCACATTAGCTACCAGTTTTTTTTTTTTTTTTTTAGCTCTCTTTACTCCATAAGAGGATTTTTGCCTCCAACTCGGTTACTTTCCTATTCCATGCTGATGAGTGCATAATAAGCACGAAACTGCAGTCCATGGATCGAAATAACAGAGTTGGCGGTGTATTGCACCTTCCTGCCTTAGCCCTTACTTGGGGCGGTTACTCACTGCTTTATAGCCTTATACATTGTCTGGAGAAAACAAAGGTGACTTTATATGCCGTTTTATATGAAGCCTTTCCATTTACTGATGGAAAGATTCTTTATGATGGGGTACAAGAACACTCTCATACGCTTCTAAATCCAATTTAGCTTATTATACCTCAACCACAGATGACTTGTATAATTTTCAATGCAAATACAATTATCCCACCCAATTCCTCATTACGCCATTGTTCATGAGCTCTTCCCCCCTCCTTAGGAGCTTCCATTAACAGGATCGTGACTGGACTTTTTGTTTCCGAGGAGAGAGGGTCAATGCTAGGGTTAATAGATTGTGATCTCCCACGCCCTCTTTCTCGTGATACCTGTAGTCAGGGGTGCCCACAAGGAGGGATCATGGCGCAAGTTGCGCCATCAAAATTTTTGGGGGTGATTTTTTAAAACTAATTTATTATTTGTTTTAATTATTTTTTTTAAATAATTTATTTTTTAATTTAAATTATTTTCGGTTTTTTAGAAAAAATATTAATTATTTTTTTTAATTTAAATTATTTCTTTACTTCTTTATCATTATTATTCTTTTTTTTAATGTGCGTATGTGTGTGGTTCTTAGAATATCTGGAAGGGAAAAAAAGTGACTCTATTCTGCGCATAATTCAAACTTAAAAAAATACGTGGGTCATTCCGACGAAAATGGCACAAATCATGTCTGAAACTCTTTGCTTAAGATTAACAATTTAAATAATTTCCACCAACTAATCATATTTTTTTTTATTGAGTTTCGATTTATTTGTGTATAATGAAGTGTAAATAACTAGTACATGACTTATTTATGAAAAGATTTTAAATATTTCGATCACTTTGGTTAACAGAGTGGACATATAACAGAGTGGACAAATAAGCCTTTAAAAATATCTGTATAATCACAAAAAAAAGTTAGAATCACAGAACAAGCATAAAGTGGAACAAACAGCCTAAAACTGTAAGTCTGTCTGCAATTTCAAGAAAAAATCTATTTTTTTCGGTATACGCCCAAAATGTCGCGGCCGAAATGTCGTGGGCCAAAATGTCGCGGCCAAAATGTCGCTGGGAAAAAATGTCGCGGGCCAAAATGTCGCGGGTCAAAATGTCGCCGGTCCAAAATGTCGCCGGGCCAAAATGTCGCGGTCTAAAATGTCGCTGGTCAAAATGTCGCCGGTCCAAAATGTCGCCGGGCCAAAATGTCGCGGTCTAAAATGTCGCTGGTCAAAATGTCGCCGGTCCAAAATGTAGCGGTCCAAAATGTCGAAGGTCCAAAATGTCGTGGGCCAAAATGTCGCCTGTCCAAAATGTCGTGTGTCCGAAATGTCGTCGGTCCAAAATGTCGCGTGTCCAAAATGTCGCCGGTCAAAAATGTCGCGTGTCCAAAATGTCGCCGGTCCAAAATGTCGCCGGGCCAAAATGTCGCGGTCTAAAATGTCGCTGGTCAAAATGTCGCCGGTCCAAAATGTAGCGGTCCAAAATGTCGAAGGTCCAAAATGTCGTGGGCCAAAATGTCGCCTGTCCAAAATGTCGTGTGTCCGAAATGTCGTCGGTCCAAAATGTCGCGTGTCCAAAATGTCGCCGGTCAAAAATGTCGCGTGTCCAAAATGTCGCCGGTCAAAAATGTCGCGTGTCCAAAATGTCGCCGGTCAAAAATGTCGCGTGTTCAAAATGTCGTCGGTCAAAATTGTCGCGTGTCCAAAGTGTCGCCTGTCCAAAATGTCGCCGGTCAAAAATGTCGCCAATTCAAATGTCGTCAGACAAAAATGTAGAAGATCCGACATTGATAGTACCAAAAATTAAATTACATGAAAAGGCTTTTTTACACCAAATTAGCAAAAGATTGCTAACTGCTGTTGATGAACGTGTGCGTTAATGATAGAATGGACTAAAGTTTTTGAAAAATACTAAAAAAAAATTACCCTTTCGGCTTGTAACCGTTTCGAGCGTTTTCCAAGAAACAAATAGTTATCAAACAAGCGTCCGTTATTTATTTACAATAGCTTATTTCACCGTGACTCGCTATCTACCAACTTAAAAACGAATAGATTAGCAGCTCAAGCCAAGTTTAATTGATATCGAAAGGAAAATTTATGTGTTAAAAAAGAAGTTGAAGAAATGTGAAATGAATAAGACAGATATACAATGTTTGACATTTGTTTTTGTTAAAATTTCTTACATGATCGAAAGCAAGTCTATATAATTTAAGTGATAGAGGTGTTTTTATTTTCTTCTTCATAAAATGTGTAAAAGAAAGTATTGGATCAGTGAAAAATTGTCAATTTGGAAGAATTTACACGTTCTGATGTGTGCTGAATTCAATTTTATCGTTTTTTTTTGGGGGGCGACTCTACCACAAAACTTACTGCGTAAATTGGAATGAAATTCGGTACATACATATACCAACGAATATGTGGTTCAGTGCTGATTGGTTTTTGCCGCTAGTTCTTCCAAGTTTTTACATGCAAGAATGTAATGGAACGTTTTCAGCATAGCTTGATTACTATGTCTGAAGAAGGTTCAGACGAAATCAAATAAAAATTGGCCCATAAGAAGCCTTCAGAAGATACGCCACATCATCGAGGAAGCAGAGCAATTGAACTTTTTATTTTTCATTATTTGTGAGTGATGTATATCAAGAAGTAATGCAAGTATTCAGACAAAATTTTGTTTGTAGAAGAATCTTAAAGGTAGAGAAGAATCTTAAAGGTCATTTCTGGCGTTAATCAGCTCAGACATAGTACTGTACCTTCGTTACAATCAGTATTTAAATGTGGAGTTGAATATAATACCATTTTTTCTCTTGAAATTTCACCTCCCCTTCCACCACTTAGTTGTTACAAAGAAAGCAATAATTACATGAACTAATTTGATTTCAAACGTCCCCAATAACTCTTAAAGAAAATGTTCTAGAAGAAAATTGCCGGCTACGCGGTGATTAAACGGTATTCCGTTTTTGCAAAAGGCAAAAAAAAAAAGCCTTTACAGCAAATTTATTTGTTTAATTTCTTAGTGTGAAAAAAAGAAATAATCCTAAATATACTTTAAAAAAAACTAAAAAATACGCTTTTAGAGTAAATCAAATTCAAAAGAAGATTTTGAAAACTGTTGAATATCCGCTAAGTTTACTTGCACTTATAATATGCATTTTGTGGACGATCGATGCCCTACTCAGAACTAATGGCAAATGCACTTATTATGCATCAACATGCAATATAGTTTAGCCTTTAGTAATAATAATGGTTTTTAACATATTACTTTTACGTTTGTAAAGAACGTGAATTTTATCTTTGACTCACAAGGGGACCTTACAGGTTATCACTTACCGATTTTGATGAGTTTTATATATTATGTAGAGGGACCCACCCTAAGTATTTTAGCAAAAATATATTCCTCAATGCGCCTTAGTTTTTGAGATATAACGATCCAAAGTTCAGCTCGAAGTTGTTACAGAGGTACGGTTGAGCAGTGGGCACAACAGCGGCCGTAGCCCAGTGAGCAAGGTCCCCCACTCCGACCGCTGGAGGTCTGGGGATCGAGTCCCGTGAATTAACAATATTAAAAATTGAAAAAAAAAAAATTATTTTCTAAATGAATAAATAAATAAAATAAAAATGAATAATTAAACGATTTTCCATTAACTATCGAATTTTTTTCGATATTAAAGAAAAAAAAAAATACGTCACGGGACTCGATCCCCAGACCTCCAGCGGTCGAAGTGGGGGACCTTGCTCACTGGGCTACGGCCGCTGTTGTGACCACTGCTCAACCGTACCTCTATAATAACTTCGAGCTGAACTTTGGATCGTCGTTATATCTCGGAAACTAAGGCGCATTGGGGCATATCCTTTTGCTAAAATACTTAGGGTGGGTCCCTCTACATAATATATAAAACTCATCAAAATCGGTGAGTGACAACCTGTAAGGTCCCCTTGTCAGAGTTAAATACCTACAAACAAACAAACAAAAAACAAACAAACCCACATGTGAAACTAATAAAAGCGTATTAAAAAGGAAGAAATTTAGCGTCCCTGGGCCCTAGTACAGCCCTGAATAAACTATGGCATTATTTTGGCACTTAAATAATTTAAGCGTTAGAAGAAATCAATTTAGTTACATTTTTGTTAATAAATTAAGCTAATTTTCTAAACTGTTACGTTTAAAAAAAGTTACTAAACAGGTGTATTTATCATATCGTGATAAGCTTATTAGTAAAATTGAGATACATAATTAAGCTGCATTGAATTTGTGAATTGCTGGAAACATTAAATCTGTACTATGCACTTAGTGTCATTTAGGAACAGCTATATTTTGGACTGGAAACATTTTGGACCGGCGGCCTTTCGGACCGGCGTTATTTTGGACCGGCGACATTTTGGCCCGGCGACCTTTTTGACCGGCGACATTTTGGCCCAGCGACATTTTGGACTGGCGACATTTTGGACCGGCGACATTCTGGCCCGGCGACATTTTTGACTGGCGACATTTTGGCCCGGCGACATTTTTGACCGGCGACATTTTGGGCCGGCGACATTTTGGCCTGGCGACATTTTGGCCTGGCGACATTTTGCCCTGGCGACATTTTTGACCGGCGACATTCTGGCCCGGCGACATTTTGGCCCGCGACATTTTGGGCAGACGATATTTTGGACCGGCGACATTTTGGCCCGCGACATTTTAGCCCGCGACATTTCGGCTCGGCGACATTTTGGACCGGCGACATTTTGGCCCGCGACATTTTAGCCCGCGACATTTTGGCTCGGCGACATTTTGGACCGGCGACATTTTGGCCCGCGACATTTTAGCCCGCGACATTTTGGCTCGGCGACATTTTTGCCGCGACATTTTGGCCCGCGACATTTCGGCCGCGACATTTTGACCCCAAACCATTTTTTTCATCATGAAATCGGCTCTAACAGAGTGGACATCCAACAGTCCAAATTAACTACCATAAGAAAAGAATTAGGCTCACCCTGGTTGTTGACTACATAATTCAATGAAGCAAGCTAATTACGGCAGTTATACTACCTATATTTTTAAAAAAATATATCAGATTGAATGCAATTGTTTATTTTATTTCCACAAGGCATATAACAGAGTGGACAATTCGAAACATAGAAAATCTATGGACATAGATAAATAATAGTGTTTTTTGATGAAATTTTTTTTCATTTGCGTAATAATCTGCAGAAATGGTGTCAGAAGCATCTTTTGTGCAATACAGTGTCATTTATTTTGTTGTTACATTTCAGCTTAATTTTAAATCACATTTAAAACTCTAACAATTTGAAGCTGGGACACGTCATTTTCTCCTTCTTCTGACAAAGATAATTTTTTTTGTGTCATTTCTAAATGGATTATACCTAATCAATTGATACTTGACGGCACAAAATTAAATGGAGAACCAATAAAAAATACACTTAATGGGTGGTTGTTATTAAAATTGATTTTAAAAAATTCTAAAGTCTCGGACATGATTTGTACCATTTTCGTCGGAATGACCCATGTATAAAAATAATAGTTACAATTTAAAATAACAACTAAATAATATTTTAAAAAATAAATAAATAAATAATATTAAAAAAAATAAATAAAATAAAAAAATGGGTAAAAATAAAAATTAAAAGCACAAGAGGGTTGTGGAAAATTTTTTGGGGGGAATTTGCGCCATTGAGCTTGGGGGGATTTGGGCACCCCTGCCTGTAGTCATATGAAGGTGCTTCTTATGACCAGAAGAAAGTCTGCTAAACATTCCTCTCTTTTTTATGCAGTGAACTGTTGTGAAATATTCATAGGAAACCATGAGCGCCCATATGGGCGGGGGGGGGAGTAGGGACTCAATCCCCCTAGAAATTAGTACTTCCTTGCTTTTAGTACTATTTTGTCGGTGAAAATATAAAAATATTTCTTCCGCAGCCATTAGCTATTAAAAGTGTCAACTTTGAAAAACTCTAATCTGAAATGAAACTGCTTTCCACGGGAAAAGCACCCTGCTAAACCATGGGAAAATTATCTGAGCCCCCACCCCTCCCTAAAATTTCGCATATGGGCGCCCATGTGGGGAACCAAGTACTTTTTGAACAACTACCAGACTTTGAACTTAGATAGCACATTTTTGTAAACATAAAAGAATCATTTAAAATTGAAAATATTAAAATGAACTTATTCACAGACTTTACACAAAGACTTGGAAAGATTTCAAAAATTATTTTCTTGTTTGAAAGCGTATACCTTCCAGGTGGTCCAATTGTCTCATGGTTTGGGATAACTAACGCGATCCTGCAGAAATCGATTGAAATCTTCAAATTTTCATAGTAATCCTAATGACAACTTTGAGTGGAGGCTTCTCTGGAGCATATAATGAAATTTTTTCTTCATCTAGAGCCGCTATATAGACAGGCCGACGCATCAAGATTAAGTTTTACCACTTTGGATCCAATTCCTTAACTTTTACTTTCAAATTTTCATTGTTGCGGAGTAGGGTTACTAGAAAAAAGTTTTGGCACATTGCTAAGCTTTGCCAAATCCACGTGCCGCTAATAATTGCTCACAGTAAAAAATTACCAAAACGCGATTACTGGCCAGAAAAGACAACCACTCAAACACACAAACACGTGCTGGATCCAAAGTGGTGAAACTTAATCTTGATGCGCCGGCTCGTATATATAGGGGCCTTATCTTCATCTAGTGCAGATAACTAAGGCAGGGATTCAAGTGAAACAGGCCATCGCAAATTACAATCGCTACTGGAAATGAATTACATTAGAACGTTTCTTGATAAAAAAACATCGTGACGTTTGCCTATGGAAAACGAGCTAGATAAAACGTCACAGCCTACTTGGCGAATAAGAGGAGATCGCTGAGTGCTTGTGAGCTCTTATTGGCTCCACCCGTAGTGACGTCATGCCAAGTTAAGTTGATGATAATGTAATTCACTTCCAGTAGCGATTGCAATTCGAAGCGATCGCAGTGCTGTTTCACTTGAATCCCTGCCTAAGGCTCCTATATAGACGAGCCGGCGCATCAAGATTAAGTTTGACCACTTTGGATCCAGAACGTGATTGAGAGTTGTCTTTTTCGGTGCGTGGTTGTCTTTTCAGGCGAGTTATCACGTTTTGGTAATTTTTCCGGTGAATTTAACAAAGCTTGGCAATGTCCCGAAACTTTTTCTGGTAACCCTAGCGCCGCAACAATGAAAATTGAAAGTCAAAGTTCATAAGTTGAATCCAAAGTGGTAAAACTTAAGCTTGATGCGTCGGCCTGTCTATATAGCGACTCTACTGATAACAGATAACAGGCCCTGTACATAGTATTTCTATCGCGAGTAACTCTTATTGTTTTGAAATATAAATTAGTTGAAAAACCATTAATATTTAAATGGCTTTGATTAAATTAGCATACAAATAAGTACCAGAGAATAACAAAGATTAGTTTTTACTTTCAATCGTTTAAAATTTTAGAAGCGTTGATAGTTTTTTTTTTTTTAAGATAGTTTCTGTTATGGAGCATTTACTTGAGAAAATTAGGTGAAGTTTCGTAATGGAAACATCACCTTATTTCTGAAGTGCATTTACATTAAAAAGAATGAAATAAAAATGTTTTGGGGGAAAAAATGAACAATCTTCAGAACTTCAATCGGCAATTACTTTAAAAAGTAAAAGAAAAAACAAATCTTTGAATACAATCGATACTACTTTTAAACTTAAGTTTTGAAGTCGGCGCAAAAACGACAGGAAAATAAAATTTAATTATATTTTGCCAACATTTTTCAGTGAAACCATTGAAAAATAAGAACAGAACAGAATATTTGTACCATTACACAAATGTGTAGTTATAAATGTAATGCATGCGAATGCGGTTGAAGAACCTGGATCCATTAAAATTTATATTTATAATTGAACAGTTGCGTATGATTCTACATACTGTTTTTGCACCGACTTCAAAACTTACGTTTAAAAGCCGGATGCGATGGTTGTTTAGACTTTTAATTTGATTTAACTTTGATTTTAACTGTAGAGGGCGCCAGTAGAGGGCGCAGTAAGCTACTGCTATTTAAATCCCCTGTTAGTTCTTTTTTCTTGACCTTGGCACTTGATTTTGTTAAGCTGCAACTTGTTACGCGGCATTTAGTTTTAGTTAGTTTTGTTTTCATGAATCTTGAAATCTTGAAGTATTTTGGTGATTATAATTTAGTATCTTATTTGTTGTGTGTAGTGTGGTGTTTTAATGTTTTTAAGTTCATTAAAGTTGATTTTAAGAAAATGGAATCTTTTACTGGAAGTAAATCAACACTTATGCAAGTTTAATATAAAGACCCTTGAAGTTATGATACAATGGTGTTTAAAGAATGAAATAGAGCAATTTTGCAATAGAGAACTTTTTAGAGCAATTGCCAATTGAAGTTCTGAAGTTAATTCTATTTTTTTTTTCCAAAAATATTTTTACGTAAGTTACAATGAATAATATTACTTTATACACAGTACAATAGTATTATAGTGCTGTATTTAATTGTTATTGCACCTTGCACATAAAGGTACTTTTTTGCCCTGTCTCTCTGCCATTGATTTTTTATTTTGCACATCGGAAAAAAAATACTTTATATTGAATAAAGCAATAATGCATGTTTTTTTTAGGTCCAATATAAATTTAGTTTTTTAAGTGGAGAAGTTGACATCTAAGGAATGATTTGAAAGTTTAAGGGGGTGTTCACTAGCGTCTAAAATATTCTTTCATGTTTATCAAAGCATCATGTACATACCCGTTTTTGCAACATGAAATTTTGGCATACTTGATTGATCAAGGAACGAATCTATCGCGTAAGTCGAGAAACACCACTGAAAAAGAATACCAGGGACCGCGCTAAGCATTCGCCACCTCGCCAAATGCGATAAAATCGAAAATTCGGCGAAAGAAATTCTGATGTGGCGAAAGTGTTGGCGAACGAAAATTCTCAGAAATCTTCACTGGGGGAGAAAAATCATATGTATTGTATTACGGAAAAAAAGTAATTTCAATTCTTTGACCAAAACTTTTGAAATTTGGCTAAGACTTTTAAATTTTGGCTAATTTACTGGCTAACAACTTAAAACTGTTAGCGCGGTCCCTGAATACTGTCCGTAAAAGTTGCTTTTCAGCCAATGCAGTGATGTTGCGGGAAAACAACCTACCCTCGTTACAATCTATGTATCGCTGCTTGAAATGAACAGTAGCATATTTGCAAAACACTACTTTTCACTAGAGCGTTTCAAAGTTTTTGCAGTAAAACGGTATTTTGAAGTAAAATGGTATTAAGGGTACTTACGCCGAATCAACTTACAGAGACATAGATGTTCCTCCTCCAAGCACTTCTTCAGAACTGACGCAATGGCGGGTGTGTCGTCGCGCGCCAAAATAATAACTATGCTCAACGACACTAACGATTGCTGCGTGATATTTTGAAAATAGAGATATGCCGATATTACCACAAGAAAGAATAAAAAAAATTGAATTTTTTGATGTAATAAAAAAATTTGATTTTTGCAGATATGCCACTGTTCAAGCAGCGATATATAAAAGAAAGTCGTGTTAGTTACACTACTTATAACTCAAGAACGGCTGTACCGATATGGCTAAAAATTGGTGGATAGGTAGCTGAGAGCCAGGAGACGGATATAGGCTATAATTTATATGTGTCAGTTACATAATTAGAAAAACTGTCTTATTGACTAAGCCTTTTTTGACACCTCCATGGCTGAGCGACATAAAGCACACGTTCTGGCAGCTTCCGGAGCGCATTAAACAGGTTGTAAGTTAGCGGCGAGTTAAGTGTTATTTGACTTTTTTGTGAAGTAAATTATAAACAAACGCGTTACTTCCCTTGAAATTTATATGTGATAAGCTGTCAGAAACGATTGCTCACTCCGATGATCCCGATGATCCCAACCGATATGCCGTTTGAATTTAAAAGATTTCAATTTCCGATCCGTCTTGCATTTGTCACGACCATCAACAAATCACAAGGCCAATCCTTAAAAGTTTGTGGTTTGAATCTAGAACATCACTGTTTTTCCCATGGTCAATTATGTGTGGCATGTTCACGGGTCGGAAGACCACCTGCGTTGTTTGTTTTTGCGCCTGATAATAAAACAAAAAATGTTGTGTATCACAAGGTACTTAAGTGAAAAGCAACCTATGTACTAAAATACAGAAACAATAATGAATGCTTAATGTAGGTACTTATTTTTTTTTTTTTTTGTATTTTCTAATAATAAAAAACTTAATAAATTCAATGCTTATTTATTGCCTTTAAGGCGGAACAGAGTTCGCCGGGTCAGCTAGTGTTACAATTATGCTGGTCTAGAAAGCAAACTAGATAACAAGAAATTCTGTCAAGAACTAATCGAGCCTACTCTCCTATATTCCGATATTTGACATTCTAGCATCTGATCAATATTATCTTAGTAAATTAACGAACAAATAAAGTTCTAGCACCTTTTAAACAATGCAGATTTTTTCCATAGATAGAAAAATTCCGTGATCGTTTTCAAAAAAGAATTAAAAACAGGAAGCGCGTTAAAATTCGCAATTCCAGACTCCAGAGCTCGAATACGCCATCTTGTGGTGATTTACAAAATTACCGATAAAGGTAAGAGATTGCGTATCCAATGTTGTGCAATGTTTTCTCTTTTTTTTCTATTTGCTTCACTGAATATTTAAGAATGGATATATTCCGAGACAAGTTAATTGTGGATTACTACAAAACAAGTGAGTTTCATCACTTCAAAAAATTCTTTGTTTACAGTATGTTATTTGCATTAGCGTCAGACTTAATAGCAATCAAAGCTTTCTTAGAACTTCTAGTTAAAATTTTACATTTTAAAATTAAATGCAATTAAAAAAGTTCTAGTTGTCGATTAAAATAATTGCAATAATTGTTTTACTCGATATACAATTTTTACAGATTTTTATTTGAAAGCATTTCTATCGTTGAAAATAAAGGCGGAATTTCAATCAAGTTATTATTAAGCCTTTGCACAGACAGATTTCTTGCAGAACTTTTTATTTTTAGCAATGTACAGAATATCAACAGACATTATTCATCAACAGCATTATTGAAAGAGAATTTTTACAATAGTTTTCTGAGCAATGACTTTTTATAGATGTAGCTACAGAAATTCTAATATTATAGTTCGTAACATATTTTGATTAAATAAATGAAAGGAGAAAAAACTCACAAAAAACGAAATACTATGCGATTTGCATTAATTTTTAACGTTAGTAATACTTATTGATTTATCATTACTTTTTATATGGGCCAAAATATCCGCAAGACTTAAAAAAATCATTTCAAAAGAATAAAGAACGAAAAAATAATAAACGAACAAAAATTTTTGTCATCGTCAACTTAGAAGCAATTTATACGTTACGGTATGCGTTTGCTTTGCCTTTCAACCCGCACTTTCCAACAAAGTTTGTTTGAATTAGAACCGCCTTTTAGTTCGGGGTCTACATTGGTCTTAAATTTCCCCGTAGGCTCTATGTTAATTTTTTTGAACTGTTCAAAATTGTACGAAAATTGTTCAAATCAAAAAGTGAAGTATGGGAACTGAAGCAAAGAAAATTACAACGTTAAGAAATTATGCCTTTCTTTACGTTGTAATTTTCTTTGCATCTATAGCACAAAGGTATTTGTAACTTTATGGGAATGAGGTTTCCTCGCTGAGATTTTCCGAACAAAAAAGAGTTTTTTCAAGTCGGAGTGTTTATGCAAAAGTTATTAGGGAGACAGATAGATCGACACACATTTTCCCTCATCTTGAAAACCTACTTTACAAATTTTAACTTTTCTATATTTATAAAATTTTTTAATTCCTTTTTGATTTTTTTTTAGACTTAAGAGATATTTTTACGTTGCGCTAAGTCACATTTTATGCTTTTTTTTGTCCTTTTTTTTTACTTAACAGGGAAAGTGGACTAAAAAGGCGTAAAGCAGATACCGAAGTAAGGGAGCGCCTAATATGACGCTACCCAATTCAACTGAAGGGTTGGCGCATTCAGAGTAAAATACGGCCCTTTAATTTCATAATAACTGTTCATTTATCTTCTTTGTCAAGGTTTTTTTTCCTTCTTTTTTGAACAACCTGTAGTTATTGAAAATGAGTATATTTTCCTTGTAGCAAGCTGAAATTACATTGTCCTGCTTTTCTTACAGTGACGAACTGCGAAGTGTCCGTCTGGGGTCCGTGGTCTGCTTGCAGTGTGGACTGCGGAACCGGGGTGATGAGCAGAGAACGTCACGTGATCAGGGAAGCCACCAATGGCGGGGAAGGATGTCCAGAACTGCACCAGAAGAGAACCTGCCTTGGCAGCCGGTGTGACGGAGCAAAGCAAACGCACGTCAAAGCCAACAGAGGTGAACTTTCCATTCAATACCACTTTTAAAACTGATTTTGCATTTTCTTAGAGTTAAAGTTTTGTATTGATTTTCAGAAACAGCCATGATTCTACCGGCAAGTTACTCAAGTATACGACACATAAGTGCGGAACAAGACATTCGTTCGAATCTTCGATTGAAGTACAGGAAAGATCCGGCAGAAGTGAATAGCAAACCGTAAGTATGTTTCTTTAGAAAAACTGCGGGAAGAGGTAGTACACACAGGCATAAGAACAACAAATCTTTTTATATTGCGAAAATTTCAAAGAGCTTCTCAAAAATAGCACATGAAGAAAAAAATCATTAGTCCAAACTTTAAGGAAAAGATATTTTATTGTAGCCAATCTCCAATGTACACTGTTAAAACTACGCATTGCACATGGCAACTTCAATGGTACCTACCTGCCTTCAAGGGGGGCATAGGGAGACAAGTGACATCCTTCAGGAATTGCCACTGGCGCTACCAGCAACCAGCAGTTTGAACAGCAGGAATATATTAAGGCAAAAATTTGGCTTTAAAGTGCATATTCTAACAAAGTCCATCACAAGCAAAGGCCCTAAAGATTTTTGTTTGGAGAACCTCAAACCCAAACTATCAATAATATGATCGAGAGAAGTATGTATAGAACCTGGAACAGCACTTGGTGCCGGTTGGGAAGGTCCTGTTGCCATAGGAATAAGAGATAGAGAGATCTAAGGTTGCTGCTGATTAGTCTGCTAATGATTGTATGCTCTTCCAGCTATGTTGAAGAGACAGTAAGCCACGAGAGCACCTTCCATGATGCCACTGTTGTACGTTACGGATGGGGCAATCTAAAAGACGTTATCAGACATTTGTTCTCCCGAAAATAGTTCTAGATAAGTCAGTCAGTCAGTGAATGATTGATATCTAATGTGCCACATGGTCCTTCTTTTGTCAAAATGTCCTTAGGCAGGGATTCAAGTGAAACACCATTGCAATCGCTTCGAATTGCAATCGCTACTGGAAGTGAATTACATTATCATCAACTTAACTTGGCACTGACGTCACTACGGGTGGAGCCAATAAGAGCTCACAAGCAGTCAGTGATCTCCTCTTATTCGCCAAGTAGGCTGTGACGTTTTATCTAGCTCATTTTTCATAGGCAAACGCCACGCTGACGTCACGATGTTTTTATCAAGAAACGTTCTAATGTAATTCATTTCCAGTAGCGATTGTAATTTTGCGATCGCCTGTTTCACTTGAATTCCTGTCTTAGTTTGTTTTCAGGAATATCAACGTGAGAAGGTGTTTATTGAAGATACCCCCCCCCCCCATGAAGAAAGCTGCTTTAGCGGGTTGTTCGATAGGTGTGGTTTGTAGGATAGAACTTCGTTCGACTTCCGGGTAAGATTCAGAATGTCAACGAGTCAGAGGGGGAGGAAAGGACGGAATTGAGTCCCACACATCCATGATAATCAGTTCACTCCGGAAGTTAGAGCAACAGTGCAGTATGTATTTCTCTGAGTTTCGGGGAACCACTCTGAGACACGGTAAAAATTCAACGATTAGATTTGCTCCGTTCATCCCTGTTTCAATTTGTGTACATTCGGATAGCATCGTTAGGGATGTTATCTATAATTTCCAGAGCAACTTGTTTTTTTAGGCTTCGACCTACAGGGTGTAAAGCAAAGGACTTTCTGACTTCAAAATTTAATATCTCTAAAACAAATGACGATTTTGGAATGAAACAAACGGTATATGTTTACGTCTTGGATTCTGCAAGAGGATTTCTGCCTTCTACTCGGTCACTGTCAAGGACATACTGATGACTCCTAATGAGGATGAAACTGCTGTATCTTGATGACACGGCCGAGCTGGCGGTGCGCTTCATGAAGTTTCTTTCATTCAAAAAAAGAAAAGGAAGAATGGAGGCGTAAAAAACGAAGGTGAAAATCGAAACTGGTGCTGTGTGCATGATTAGTGTACTCAGTTTCAGTTTCAAATGATTTTAAGGATCCTTAGTCATGCTTTATTTTCTTCCTGTTTCAATAGTCACAAGATACGTTGTAGCTGTTGATTAGTGATTATGGTTTTCACAGTAACATTGCAAGGAAATATCAATCTGATATGAAATACACCACCAGCTCGAACACCTCATCCAGATAATACTGTTTCATCCTTATTAGGAATCACCAGTCAGAGACCGAATGGAAGGCAGAAATCATCTTATAGAAGCTAAGAGTGCCAAACAAACTGATAGCGAATGTAAAAATAGCACACCAGCGAGAAACAGCAGCAAATGGTTCCGTTCAACTCGTAAATTGGAGCCAAAGCTAGCAAGGGCGTATAAAAGGGGGTGGGCACAGGGGGACCGGGACCCTCCCAAAATCAAGAAAAGAACTTCGAAATAATGATTAAGTCAATTTTCGTACGCGAATAAATAATTTCCGAACTTAAAGCTAAAAAAAAACAGGAGAACAGAGTAGCCTGGCCCGTCTAGCTAGCGGAATTCGCCACTTTAATTCTTTTCACCAGTGGCGAAATGAAAAAATAGATGCTTTCCAGTGGCGGACTTATCGCGGAGATTCGGGGACAGTGTCTCGAGTGGGAACTTCAGAAGGCAAAAAAATGAAGTTTAGCTCCAAGCACGGAAGCAAAAGGGGATTATGGCCCTCTTGACGAGACCAAAGAGATCTTAAAATTCTATTTTTATGCCTTCAGTTATAGAAAATTTCCAAATGAGAGCACCTGATTCCCACTCTCCTCCCCAATGTCATCAAAGATAACTAAAAATTGCATTTTTACTACTTTAATTTCGGAAAATATTCGGAGAACTCCTTATCCACCTCTTCCCCACTAATTTGGTCAATATCTTAAAACGAAATTTAGGGATTAAAGTCCAAACTATCCGGAAGAGATCTATTCTCTCTTTTCACTTTTTCTAACGTTTTCAAAGATAACATTTAAATATGTTTTAAGAAAGAAAGCTTCGGAATATCTCACAATTTTCCATAATATCATCTAAGCTTGTTTAAAATAGCATTTTTGGGCCAACACGCCAAAAAATTTCATGGCGAGCCATCAAAACCTTTTCCCCTCCCCTCATTACCAAACATAGACCAAATATTCATTTTCAGGCCTTTAATTTCGTAAAAAAAAATCAAGAGAGCGCGCCCTATCTCTTTATCTCTTTTCAATTAGTTACATTTTTCAAAACTTCAATAGCACAAAGTTTCTGTGAGGCAGTTCCCGATCAGGCAGTGAGCCTGGTCATATGGCCCCCCTCTCTAAAATTTTAGCATATATACGCCACTGAAAGCTAGGGTATTAATTTGGGTTTCTATATCAGCCTCCCAAATTCCACTAAATCTTTTCAGTTTTCTTTAACTGAGCTGATTATTATTCAACCGCGACGAGATGGCCGGTGTCAATCAAATGAGAAAACGAGTCTATTCCTTAAAATAGGTAGAGAAGGAAGAAACTCCAGTGTGCCATATTTGCAAGTTTAACGACATTTTGGCGAAGTGATAAGTTTTATGAAATATTAAATAATTCTTCGAGCCACACCTGCATTTGGCAAGGAAGTGAAAACAAGTCTTTGCTTTCTTTATTGCAACCCTTATGTTACCATTTTGTTTTTAAATTTAAATGAACAGTTGGAGGCGCTGCAGTCAATGGCCAATGGCTGCGGAAAAATATAAAACCAAGACCCACCTACTTTCTTATATCCAATGAGAAATCTTTCTCGACTGTGCAAAAATTAAAATAGGTTCCTCTTTGGCTAATTTCTCAATTTGGGAGACCAATTAAGGGTGAGCAAGATGACGTATTCAAGCTTGTCAATGCTTATTCAACTTGCTTATTCAACCAATGCCGCAATTTTGAATCCCATTCCTCAATTTTCATCTGCGTATCACCCCTTCCTAAAAATGGACAATCCTGAAGAAAGGAGGAGTCGTAGGCCATCTCTGCGAAGTTGAATAATACCAAACAAGCTTTCATGGTATCCTTTCTTTCATTCCAGGTACTGTGTCACATTCGAGGTGACTAAAGTTAAGAAAAGCTGCGAAGGAAATGAACTCTACCCCAAGTTCACCAAAGGAGCAAGAGTTTGTGTAGTTTGTGAAACGGCTGCTATGAGAAAGCACCTTGGTTACCGTTGTCAAGGTCATGGCGTGGAGCACAAGTCGACGAGGTTCACCTATCTGCCATTTTCCCAGTGTCACGGACGGTGGAAGAAGTTGGAGACATCTGACAAATGCAACTGTAATCAAAACGGGAATGCAGATTTCATATTTGTATGAGATTAGTTCTGATGAAAGTGATTTTATTGTGTACTTACTTCTTGAAATAATAATTTTATATCTTTCTGAAATTGTTTGCTTTTTTTTAGAACCGAGTCCCCATTGACCATTTGCAAAACTATAGCAGGAATTTAAGTGAAACAGGCGATCGCAAATTACAATCGCTACTGGAAATGAATTACATTCGAACGTTTCTTGATAAAAACATCGTGATGTCAGCGTGACGTTTGCCTATGAAAAACGAGCTATATAAAACGTCACAGCCTACTTGGCGAATAAGAGGAGATTACTGACTGCTTGTGAGCTCTTATTGGCTCCACCCGTAGTGACGTCAGTGCCAAGTTAAGTTGATGATAATATAATTCACTTCCAGTAGCGATTGCAATTCGAAGCGATTGCGATGGTGTTTCACGTGAATCCCTGCCTATTATGGATTAAAATTAAAAAAGAAAATGTATTGATTCTTAATTCTGTACCTCAAAGCCAGAACAACGCGAGTCCAAAATGGTGATTTTCACTTTATTACTGCATTGTATGTAGAATCTTATTCCATATATCGACCCAAGAGAACGTCGTTCCATAAATTCCTTCAAATTTTTTTAGCAGTGTTAAAAGAGCGCGAGTCCCACCCCCACCTTTAGCAAACACCCGACACTCGTTTTCACTCTCTCCAAAACAGTTACGAAAATGGACCTAGGTTAGTCTAGAGCCGCTATATAGACAGGCCGACGCATCAAGATTAAGTTTCACCACTTTGGATCCAATTCCTTAACTTTTACTTTCATATTTTCATTGTTGCGGAGTAGGGTTACCAGAAAAAAGTTTTGGCACATTGCTAAGCTTTGCCAAATCCGCGTGCCGCTAATAATTGCTCACAGTGAAAAATTACCAAAACGCGATTACTGGCCAGAAAAGACAACCTCTCAAACACACAAGCACGCGTTGGATCCAAAGTGGTGAAACTTAAGGCTGTTGTCCCAAGAGATTGGCGCCAAGGAAAAAGAATAACCTTTCGTGATCAAAATCAACTTCAAATAACATTCCAATCTTTGTTACATTCGACTTGATTTTCAGTCAAGAATAAGTTCCCTTCGCATCGTAGAAAGATTTTGCGTTTTTAAAATTTAAATCAATTTTTAATGAAATCTGCCTTGGCGACGGTTTCAGAATAGCAACCCTAACACCCATTAAAAAATAAAAAACTTCGTATTCTGCCAAAAAACACAGCAATAATTTAGCAACAAAAATAACTAGCGAAAATCCACGACTCCGGGGGTCTTACTGATAATTTTTAAATTTCATTTTCATTACGTTATGTATTTTTTATTTAGGGCATTCAAAAAAATATTGAATCCATACTATTTTTAGTTTTCGATTTCACATACAGGTGTCACTGCAGTAAGCGTTTCTGCACAAGACAGCCTATTTCCTGCTTTTGCTCTAATTGACTGCCATAAATCACTCCAGCCCAGTGCTCCAGCCCCAACCCTCCCCCTGCGAGCGTGTTGCCCGAAAAAATACCGATCCTTTTCTTGGGAGGTAGAGATAGCCCAAAGGGAGAGTTCAGTTATTCCACTGCTTTGAATTCACAATGCAGTCTGGAATTCGCCCGATAAGAGTTTTAGAATTTGATAATTTGGGTTCAGAACACTGATTTGCTTATGCATTTTGCAATTTCGGAATTATCACCATTATTTTCCTCACAAAAAAAACGCACACTATAAATAGGAGACTTTAATTACAATATTTTAATATATTCTAAAACAAGGAAAATATTTAAACGTAATTCAGGATTCTTTGCTCGTGTATGTTCTAATATTACAACAGATTTATAAAAAATATTCTGAAAAGTATATAAGCAAGAGCATAAAATTTTAAAAATATATATCCTTTTAATTCAAATACTGCATACCAGTGGTGGCCAACCCGCGCAGGACCGGATTACTAAATAGGCAACGTAGGCAGTTGCCTATGGGCCCCGGGGTTTTAAAGGGGCTCCGAGAAATCCTGAGGATATCCTTTTTAGCCTACTTTCCCGTTAAAAATAAAAGAAAGACGAAAAAAGTATTAAAAGTAGCTTAATGCATCTAAAAAATATCGCCAAGTCCAAAAAATATCGCCAAGTTAAAAAAAATATCGCCAAGTCCAAAAAATATCGCCAAGTTAAAAAAATAAAAAGGTAAAATGAATATCGAAAAATTAAAAATTTGAAAGTAGGGTATTGAGATGGGGAATTTGTGCGTCGGTCGGTCGGTCGGTCGGTCTGTCTGTCCCCCCTAATAACTTTTGAATGAACATTCCGATTTGGACAAACTTTTTTTTGTTGGAAAGATCTCGGCGAGTACAGCTCATTCCCATATTTGATTTTTTGATTTGAACAATTTTTGGTTCAACTTTGAGCCGTTCAAAAAACCGGTCCCGCGATACTAACTTTTTAATGAACAGTCCGATTTGAACAAACTTTTTTTTGTTGGAAAGAACTTTTCAAGGGTACTTCATTCCGTATTTACATTTCCGATTTGAACAATTTTTCGTTCAACATTGAACCGCTCAATCAAGCTGTCACCCCTAATAACTTTTGAATGAACAGTCCAATTTAAACAAACTTTTTTTTGTTTGAAGCATCTCGGCAAGGATACTTTATTACCGTATTTAAATTTTCAATTTGAACACTTTTGGTTCAACATTGAACCGTTTAAGCAACCTTTCTCCACCTAATAACTTTTGAGTGAACCGTCCGAATGGAATAAATTTTTTTTTGTTCGAAAGATCTCAGCGAGTGCAGCTCATTCCCATATTTGATTTTTCGATTTGGACAATTTTTGGTTCAACTTTGAACCGTTCAAACAACCGGTCCCGCGATGCTAACTTTTGAGTGAACAATCCGATTTGAACAAACTTTTTTTTGTTCGAAAGATCTTTTCAAGGATACTTCATTCCCGTATCTACATTTTCGATTTGAACAATTTTTCGTTCAACATTGAACCGCTCAAGCAACCTTTCCCCACCTAATAACTTTTGAGTGAACCGTCCGAATGGAATAAACTTTTTTTTGTTTGAAAGATCTCGGAGAGGCTTTCCCATACATTCCCATATTTCGCTTTTTGATTTGAACCATTTTTCGTTCAATATTGAACCGTTCAGAAAAAAAAATTAACATTAGCGTCTACGGGGAATTTAAGTTGAATGTTGATCCTGAACTTAAAGTCGGATTTCCTTCAAACTAACTTTGTAAGAAAATGGTTTTGATAAATAATGTTTGTAACGTACTTTTCTGAGTAATCTTCTGTGAGGACTCTGATTCCGACTCCGACTCCGCAAACATGGCGGAAATGCAGGCTCAGAAAAAAAATTACTGACTGTGCAGACGATTTTTCGTTTATTTATTCATTTGTTTTATTTTATTTATTATTATTATTATTTTTTTGGCAGACGATGTTTTTTTTGTAACAAAAATTTTTCATTCACGAGAACATTTTATTCTTTATTTATATTTAACAACTGGCAACAGATTAAAAGTGAAATTCGAGACATTTTATTAACGGACGAGTTTTTTTTTTTTCTTTTTTTTTTCTTTCTTTGATAAAATGTGTTTTGATGCTCTTTGTACTTTTATTTATTTATTTATTTATTTTATTATTATTATTATTTATTATTATTTATTTTTTTTTTTTTTGAAAACGATGGAGGATTTTTTCTACGGAGGAACTGTAACAGTTACTCTTTAAAAGGTGCGACAAAACTTTATTTATTCGTTAATTACTTTTTACGTGTCTATTTCATCTGATGAAAGGGGTATATTTTGCTTTTCGAAATCAGCTCTAAGTGCTAAAAAGGTATGTTTGACATAATTTTAAGTCTCAGATAATCAAGAGAATAATGATCAGATGCGAGAATGCCGATGTCGATGTACGGGAAAGTAGGCTCGTTTAGTTCTTGACAGAACTTCTTGTTTAACTTTAGATGGCACTGTTAGCTAAAGGTTAGGAATATTATTTGATACAATACGCGAATATAACTTAAGTAAACGTTCATACTTCCATTCAACTTCTTTCTCATCACCGGGGCTCAATTCCTACCAAAAGAGGTGCAAGAGCCAAAAAGTACCCACAACTTATTTTATCGCGTGAATAGCATGAACTTTGGCTAAAATATTTAATTTCGTATGTGCAGCAGCTTTATTCCCAATACAAATTAAGCCTTGCTCACCATCAACAATTTATACTTGTAACAATCACTATGATTGGTTATGTATTCCATAATAACAATTATAAATTATTAAAATATATTTGCGCAATATATATCAGTTATTTAAAATCTCATTTATCAAATCATTACATCCATATGGTGAAGGGGCCCCCTCATTTCAAATGCCTATGGACCTCCAAATCTTTAATCCGGCCCTGAATCCGCGGCACGCGTGCCACTGAGTAGCACGGCAAGGTATTCATAGCATAAGCGTAGCGTCGGGGGGGGGCACAGGGGGGGACGTGCCCCCCCCCCCAGCTTGTTGGACACTTGTTCTTTAGAACCTAAAATTTTATGAAATCAGAAGGAAATTAATCGTCAGAATATCATTTGCAGTTATTTTCCTTTATTTTATCTTTGAATTATTACCCACATGTATGTGGGTGAAGGGGGGGGGGGCACGGAGGAATTCCTGTTCTTCGTCGAAATTTTCAGTGTTTGGCACCAAATTTTTCCCGAAATTGGGGGACGAAAATCATCAGAAAGATTATTTCCATTTATGAGCCAAAACTATTGTCTGAAAGATTTTTTCTTTTGCCTAAATCAGTCCTTATAATTGCTAGTATTGTTTAATGTAAGGCCTCTGGGGATGCTTTGCCCCCTCCCCCGTCCAATTTCTGTGGGTCACATTTTATTGCAACCTCCTCCAAGTGTGTGGCATTACTAAAATAATAATTTAGAGAATTATAAAAGCATAAAATCATACTATTTTGTTTGCTTCTTTTCAAGGCATATTTTTTTAGTTCGATGTAACTACTAACTATGCTAAAAAATAACTTTAATTTGAAAATATTATTTTCACGAAATCTGGCTGATTGAAGGAGGGAGAGGGAAAGAAGGAGAGAGAGAGAGATGAAAAAAAGATGTATGACCCCTTTCTTTTATCTCACTGCCATGTAATGCAATGAAAAAAAAAAATTATTCAACTGTGGGATTTCTGTATAGAATTTAATTATCTTTCTTCACCAATGAAAATTTTAAATTTTTTATTTGTTCCTTTCAAGCATTTGTCATTCATAATCATACCAGAAAAAAATTAAGTGCTAAATGCATGAAAGTAACAAGAAAAGTCTTACAGTGCATAATGCAACAAAATACACTATTTATTCTTGTCTAAAAACTACTTTGCATTACGTAATTTGTGAAGAAGTAGATAATCTGAATGCATAAGTCTTGTTTCAAATTGATTTAGAAGCTTCTAACTTAAATACTATGGCAAGTAAGAATATTTAGGCTTATATTTATAATCGTTTTCGGTACAGATTGTTTTTTTTTTTTTTTTTTTTTGTTTTTTTTTTTCAGAACTCATTTTCGAATCTTTTCAAGTTGTATCATTGTAATATGACAATTTTCCTAGCTGATAATTTGCAAAAATGTAATACATATAATTATTTAACTGATATATTGCTGTATTCTTTTTTTTAAAGCAAACAATTTAAATTTATATGATTGTTTACTATTATTTTGCTTTAATTGTGTTTTTATAATTTTAATGAGTGCGTTTTGAATGACAATTTTTTCCCCCTGTTTCTCTTTTTTTTT
>JAXGGA010011700.1:0-41466 GCA_038373865.1 Uloborus plumipes | reverse complement strand
AACTATATTTAGGATTATTATTTCTAAATTAGTACGAACCCGGAGAAAACATCTTGGGTTTTGCCAGTCCTGGCAGACATGGATTAATTTCATTAACGATAGTTAACTTTCAGCAAGTATCTTAGGTAACTTACAAGTGCACTTAGGTTTCATAAATTTCCTTTTTGTATTACAGTCCGCTATTTTTCATCTATTTAAAAACTAGATAAAGCTATGTATCCTTTTCAAAAAACTAAATTTGTTCTGCATGACCTGGCTATAGTACTTTTATGAAGCTAATTTGTTTTCCCTTTGGCTTCAGTTTTCCGTTATCTTTCTAGAAGCATGCTTCTGTCCTCGAAAATTCGATGAGGCATTTCGCAAAACGTTGCTTCTTGCTCCCATTAGAAAACTAGTTTTTAAGAACTTTAAAAAACTTCTGGTGGCAACCGTCATAAATCATACATCACGGAAAGAAAGCGTAGAGGGGCGGAGCTTTGGAATCCCCCTTTGTGGTAGTCTGTGGTCGATGCTGGTAGAATAATGTGTTCCAAGGTGAGAATATCTCGCAGCTTCATCAACTGCATGTGTGAATGGCGAGTGGCTATGGGCTCTCATTTGGAACTCATCAATTTGTGGTAAAAGTGCATTAAGTTAAGAGTGCATGTGCTCAGATGATGGATCCATGAATAAGATGCTGAAAAAAGTTTCTGCACTTTGCCTCCTCGGGATTCCCGATCGAAAGATGAAAGATGAAAACTATCGAACTGCTTCGATCGATTTCCGTTCAGCCGCAAATCCTGCTTTTTATCGACTCCTGCCTTTACCCTTGTTTCGTTTTGCCGCTGCTTCTTCATTTTCCGTTATTTTTTTATCAACAAGAGAGTAAAATTTAGCGGTTGCGTTTCTTTTGTTTCTCTGATAATACCAATTTTAAATGAGCTTCTGATCTGGGATCGTTTTATAAATAATTTATATGAGCTGTTCTAGTGAAATTGTGCTTATGTTTTGAATATAATGTATAACATTTTCTGTGGAGTGTACTGATGATTTCTACGTAATGCAGGATGGGAATGAATCGGCGGGATGAAAGTCTTTAAATATTTTTACTATGACTCTCCCTCCTCTAAGTTAGATTAGCGTTGGCTAATCGATAAATGCTTAGTTAACTCTTCTGAATGGCGACACAAAACAAGTTTGAAATGTGTTCATAAGGGTGACGGCAAAACCAGAAAATCGGCGAATTTCGAAAATTGGCGAAAAATTGATTCAAAAAAAAAAAAAAAAAAAAATGCAAAATTGAGCATTTTAATTTTTTGTTAGTTGTTAAAAAAGTGTTTTTTTTTCTGTATGTCTAACAATTGAGCCTCTGTTTACTGAAAGATTTACTGATAGAGATAGCTTCGTTGCCTTGTAGTAGGGAGTGAAAGAGCGGATCTACACCTCTCTTGTCTTGAATGTCATTTCCTTTTTAATATCTGCATAATTGCATCAAAACATTAATGAAACTTCTTTTCACTCAAAACGTGGTATTTACCCGGCAGTAGAATGTTTTCCAGCAGTCTTAACAGGATTGTGTTCTGGTATTTTACCGGATTTCGGGTGTTTTCATGATCGATTCTGGTATTTTCACGTTCGAAAATACCGGAAATAAAATATTTTTAATTATGTTTTTATCTTCCCACCTCCGGATTTTTTTTTCTTTTTCGAATTTTCGATGATTATACCGATAATTATTAATAATATTCATCAAATAGAAATGTTAAGATGAAAATTCTAATTGTTTTTTTACCTAACTAAATTATTTTATTTGCATCCGATTTGAGAATCAAATTTTTCTCACTTATGAACTTTCGATGATTCCTTTAGTTAGGAGTCAAATAAATGAAATGCAACAAAATGTAACAAATGCAACTTTCATTACTTTATTACTGCTTTCGCACACCAAGCAGTAATTCTGTTAGACTTTCTCCTTAAAATATTTTTTTGGAGACAATTGCTCGTCATCAGCAAAAAAGGAACTTTATTACTCATTTACAATTTAATTAAATGCAATATTTTTATTAAAAACTATTTGAATACTATATGAAATGTGTTAGTTTTTGAAAGGAAATTATTATGTATGTATAATTATAAAAGTTGGTGTGCTTAAGTTATTGGGGCCTTGGTTTTAACCCCCCCCCCCCCCACACACACACGTTTTCTTTAAAACTTTCAGGTATTTTTTTATGAACGCACAATCACCCCTGTCTTAAGACACAAATTCAAAGTTAGTCTGCAAAATAAATTGAGCTTAAAAATCGTAAAGTCTAAATGATCATCGAAAAAGGCATAAAAATAAGATGTTTCACTCGGAAAAAAATAAAGCCTGTGGGTTATATATCTCAGAAATTACGGTGCACAACAACTTTTCATTCGCTGAAATTTACCTTTTTTTTTTTTTGTAAAATTTTTCTTTTTACATAGTCTTACTCAAAAATATGCGACGTACATCGCAGTTTCGCCCAATTTTTGCTACCAATTTTTTTTACTAGTGCAATGCAGTATACAACCGAGCAGCAAAATTTCAGCTGTCTGTTGTGCAATTAAAGCCCCAAAAATAAGCTGCAAGATGAACTGATATCAGACCAATTGTAAAATCTAAATTAACACCCAGAATGCTTAGTTGATACCTGAGGATTATATCCCAGAAAATACGATACCGAACTTCATTCGCTGTTTTTCTTTTTACCTCCAACTAAAAAATGGTCTGTAGACTCTTTCAAGAATTTGCGATGGAATCATGGAAAAGGATTTAAAATTCATGTTTCAGCAGAATGAACATTATTTTCGCATTTACATGTTCGGTTAAAAACGGAAAAGGTTTGTAGCGTTTTGGTTAACATGAAATTTAGTAAGTATAAAGTATGTATAATATTAGAATGTCTGATTAACCACATTCGGGGTAGTTGTCACTAGAGTGGTTGTCACTATTGCGTTTTGAACACTAGTAGTTGCTTTTTTGACCGATAGATGGCAATTCTTTACCAGAACTAAAATTTAAGAATGAAAGCAATTTTAAATCAATACTTTTTTAGAAAATGTTGCGTAGACGATCATTCGTTTTTTCAAATCATCTCTTGGAAAAAAAAAGTACGAAGTCACATTCATACATTTTTCTGCATTTAATAATAATCGATTGTCTTTTTAGTTATTTTTCGAAGAAGTTGAAAATTTTGAGTACTCTACCCCACCGTGGTTAAAACTGTGAACTTTTTTAATGAAAAATTAGTTCATCGGAAGTTATGGGTAGTCCCTCAAGTTCTCTAGCACCTAAGCGGATGGTCCGATTTGGATTTTTTTTTTTTTTTTTGAAAAGAGAGAATGTTCTTAGCCAGGTCGCGTCTTCGGATGACTTAATTTACGAAAATATTAATTAAAAACATCTAAAACGTTTTTCGCGATTTTTGAAGTGAAGACATACATACTTGAAAACTTAAAACAGTAGTACCAAAAGAAAGAGAATTTTTCTGCGTCTAATAGAATGTGTTTGGAACTTCTATGTTGAAAAGAACTCGAATTACGATGTTTTTTTTTTTGGCAAATGCGGCTAAGCCTTTATTTACGCGATTGGAAACCGATGGCATTGTTGGCCGACAAGGAAAGAGAACTCAATGGTTTAAAATGTTTGTTTCCAGTTTTTATTTCTTAACAATTAATATATCATGTCATGTATTTTAGTATAATCATTTTCGATTTTCCCTCTTTATTCTGATTTTGCGAGTAGCAAGTTTTTACCCGTGTTTACCATGCAATCTCGAAAACAATTAAATAGATATGAATTAAAAATGCTTTCTGACCACTGAAGTTCGTTTTCCTATGAGGTTGGCAATCAGTGTCGTTTTTTTTCTCTTTTCTTTTTTTTAATTTAATCTTAGTCTAGGGATGCACCGATAAGCAAATTGGCCGATTACCGATTACCGATTAATCGGCTTGTGATAATCGGCCGATTAATCGGTTGAGCCGATTAATGATCAGGATGATTATTTTTAATAATACTAATTTCACCATCAGTTTTTTCGTCTGCTTTTTACAATTCCGAATACGTAGTTACTTATTTCGGAGAAAATATTTTTTTTCCCATTTTTTCCAATTTTCTCAAAATAATTTCTAAATTTTATAAAACATTCTTTGAACCAATTTTATATTATTGTCAATAAAATTACATTAACATACTAGAAATTAATATTAAAATTAAAAAGGGGGCTGCGGCACTAGGGGATTTAGGAGGGTTCTACGGATAATTCGCCACCCTGGTCAAATCGCCATCCCACTGAAAACAAAGAAGAAGGCGTGACTTCGCTGCAGGAGAGGTGAAACCACTGAACTGTATCTTAATCGTAGGCATTTCCTTGACAGCAGGGAAAATTTTAGGGATTAGCATGGAGTCGAAAAATTGTCGTCTCGTCTCTTTCCAAATGTTTAAATTTCCAGAAAGACGCTACATGACGAGAGTATCTTGGCTTGATTTCAATGCTAAAAAAAAAGCTGAAACATTTTGTTTCGGAAGAGGGGGAAGGGTTTTTCGCAGGGTTGAATGAAAAAAGCAGTGGCGTAGCGAGAACAAAATTAAGAGTGGGCGAAAAAATTGTGCGAGGCCCCTTCCCCCATTTTGAGATTAATTCTAGATTAAGTTACTCTACTATTCTGAGTACAAAACCAAACTTCTCACTTTTGTTGTTAATCATAAAAATTTAAATATTATACATTTTAAAATATATTTAAGATGAAAACGTATAATGTGAAATAACTACTTTTGGGGGAGTTTGAAATGTTTGATTTATATAACTTTTTGGCACAATATTTTGATGATGCTATGGAATAAATTTATAAATTATAAAACTGCAAAGAAATACTTTTTCATTCTAAATTTTATTCACATTGCACTGTAAAAGATCGATTGCGATTTAAATATAATTTGCTATTTCACCTATTAGTGCAACTTTTTTTTCAGTTAATTTGTTTCAGGAAAAAAGACATAGACTTTAAATCAAGAAATTCAACTAATGGTTCAAAAATTTATCTTTACAAAATTACCATCAGCAAATAAAAGGGCCTGAATAAAAGGGGAAAAGGGGATCATTTTCAACAGTGTGTAAATGGTGTGTTTAGATGGCTCCGTTTAGAAATTTTGGGACAGTAGGCCCATTACATTTGCAGTGGCCCCTTTACTAGTACAATTTGAAAAGTAACCGTTGAGTTTCAACCATTGGTTTGATATAGAAGTCGAATTTGTGATAGCAATGCTAATTTAATATGATAAAAATAAATCATTATTATTTTTTTAATCTTTATAATTGCTATAAAAAATGAAAGCGCTTTGATGAAGACAGAAAATTACGAAAATAAAGTTAGAAATTTTTTCTTACTGACTTCCTGAATCACATTTTTGCAATATTTTGAAAAGTTGTAATATCGTCAATTTTGCAATTAATTTTACTATTGTTGCTGATACTGGGTTTCAATCACATTTGTTTAAATATGATTAAAAGAGTTAGCAAATTGAATTATGTAAAATAATCGCAAACATGACATACTGTAAACTGTATGAGTCAAAGTTGTTTCCATTATGAAACTTCACTTATTTTTTTCAAGTAAATGCTCCGTAAAATAGGCTTTTTAAAAGAAACTATCAACCCGTCTAAAATTTTAAATGATTGAATATTTTCCCTCTTCAAGCTCAGTGCTAGGGGTAGATAATCCCTACCACTTTTCCCTTCCCACTGTGTAGGGAGATCACTAAAGCGTGACGATACCTGACCTGTCAATCACAAGGTGGCGAATTCTCCTTGTGGCAAAACAGGAGAGACACGATTTAGGAGTGCTCTTAATTTCAATTTATTTTTCAATTTTAAGTAGCGATTTAATCAAAGACTTATTCTTGGAAAATTAGAGGTTATCTAAAAGTGTTATACTTATGAGAAAAGTGTATGTGAATGAAAATGTTGCAGAGTTGTCTGTATGTGTATTTTTATTCAAAATAGGAAAATTAAATTATTAAATCATTTTCTCAACTGAAAAGATTTTTTTTTATGTCTAACTCTTCTAATTATTTGTTTTGTTTTTACTCACTACACTTTCGTACTACTGTCTAATCTTTTATCGTAAAACCTTCATCGCATTTGCGCATGCCTGAGATATCTTCGGATTTTCTCAAAATAGGGGGGAAATGCGAAGTAACATTCAACAGGAAGTAAGAAGCGAAAGCACCGGCAAGTGCGTCTCCTTATCCTTTTTGCCCTTTTTCAAATGGAAGTGATCGTGACTGCCAGGCGCGCAATACGCAGCTAGACAGTACATGTTATACTTGCGTTTGAAAAAAATATTTATTTATTGTTTATAAATTTATCCATCATAGTTTCTTGTTCAAGTATCCTTGAAGTAATTTTATTCAAAACATTTTTTCCGCCGATCAGAGGCGTATTTGTAAGTAAGGTCGCCCTGGGCTTTTGAAACTGGCCGCCCCCCCCCCCCTTGAGGTGTTGAATTTTAGAGTTGTAAAAAAAAAACTTTTTTTTTACTTGACATAAACTGTATTTTCAAGGTAAACCGTGCAAAGCCTGGCCACACAGATAGTTAAACATAAAATTGGTCGGTTGTTAACAACCAGCCAATGGGTAAAAATTCGTCTTTTGCGAATCTCAACTTTTACTACTACAAATCTGCTCTTACATTATTATAAATCAACATTTTTAGTACTTAATTACATTAAGAACTTTCATTCGAAATTTAAAAGTTTTTGAAATGAATAATCTTCACATCTTTGTTTCAAAAATAGTTTTAAAATTTTTTTTTCATAAAATTTGCTTTTTTTTTCTTGTACAGGCTGATCTCGACTGGTGTACAAAATTTTATTGAAATGGATCATGGCTTCATTTAAATATTTTAGAAAAAATGAAACAAAATCAATAAATAAATAAACGATAAAATAATTTTAAAAATGTGTAATGAGTACAGTCGAACTCGTTTATAACGAGCTCGGATGTAACGAGGGAAACGAGAATATTTTGTCGGGTCAATGTTAAAGTTTATGGAACAGAATTCGTTTTTAACGAGCAAGACCCGGTTTTAACGAACAATTTTTACTGTCTCGCAGTCTTTTTTTCTCATCTTTCTAGTCTTATTTCTGTCTTATCTTCTTTTCTTTTTTTCCCCTGCGGTTCAATGCTTGTGTATGAGAAATTCCACCAGCATTCCAGTGTTTTTAAATAAAGAACAGTATTTAATTCAATTAATTGATATTATTCTCTCGGCCGATCCGCCCTAATGTCTAAAAAAAAAAAAGTCTTCACTTTACATGGAAAAAGTGCCGCCCCTCCAATCGTGCCGCCCTGGGCTATAGCCCATTATACCCATACGTAAATACGCCACTGCTGCCGATTGATCAGAAAAATTTGACGGATTATAATTGAAATGAATCCATGTTTTCGCATTCCAAATTAAAAGCTCAAAGAATTTTAAAGAGGGTTAGCTTTTAATAATCCATTCAGTTTTATGCATTGAATGAATAACTACCATATTTTTCGCCGTATAAGACGCACCCAATTTTAAGTTAAATCCCCCAATTTTAATTAATCTTAAATTTATGCCGTATAAGACGGTGCGTCTTATACGCCGAAAAATACGGTATTTACTTTGTTTCTTTTAACTCTGTACACTTTCATACTGCATGATATAGTCGGGATTGTAGAAAATTGCATTTATTTACTGTTAATAAAGCTATTTATCGTAGTTTCTTGGTGAAAGTATACTTTAAAAAATTACATTAAAAATATTTTTTTCCGCCGATTAATCGGTAAAATTTTGCCGATTATTAATAATCGGCGAGGTGGCCGATTATGGCCGATTAATCGGCACCGCCGATTAATCGGTGCATCCCTACTTAGTGCCTGTCTTTTCTCACGGAGTTGATTCCTTAACAAATGGCAAATGTTGACTAAAGCAGAGTTAACGGGATGGTGTGAAGCTATTGATATTAACCTCAATACAAATGGTTTATTTTACCCAGTTTTTGTGCAAGCTTCAAAGCATTATTTGCAAATAGGAATTTTATCGAAATGCTTTGAAAATGTTTTTGAATTAAAACCATTTGCGAATAGGTATTCTAAAATATATAATCCATCTGCTGTTTTCTGTCATTTATCGTAATGATTGATACGTTCTAAATAATTGAACTTTTCCAAAGGGGTGTAAGTTTTTTTTCTTTTCTTCTTTTTTGTGTGTTAAGCATTTTTGTTTTTTGAATGAAGTGACGTGCTGAAAGTAACGCTTCTCTGACTATCGTTTTGTGGTTTACTCTGCTGAAAATTAATTGAATGCACCGACTCTCTTGTCCTTTCTCAAAAGGACTGTTTCACTTCTTTGTGGGTGTACAAAATGTCTAAATGAACGTGAATAGAATAAGAATAATACAACCAACGATACTCTCATTCTTTCCCTATGAAAGAGATGTTCTGTCCTTTTCATTTCAGTCCCAGGAAGTTCTCCGGAAATTCAAGCTGCATTTTCTGAGGGAGGAAAAGTAGCTGGAGGTCGGCAATTCCTGTTTTTTCCTAGGACTGCTACAGAAAATGCTGCGATGTATGTGGGAGGTTCTGAGTCGATATCCATCAAGACAATTAACTTGGTTGTCGCGTTTTTCATACCGCTAAATGGTTCATTTGCATGAGGTCAAGGATAGGTAGTTTGCAGTTTATTTGGTTAACAACTGGAAAAATTTTGAGATGCGCATTTTTTCTCTCTGTGTTGCCTTAAAAAGCACGGTGTGGTTCAGCAACGAAGATTTTCCCTCTGCTTTCTGTTGCCTTGCCACGAACCAATGCTTCAGGAAATGAACATACTTTATTTCTCTCGATGCTCTTTTTTTAGTTGGATCAGTGAATAGTATAAAATTAAAGAACAATGGTTAATCAAGTTGCTTAATATTTAATTTTCAGTTGAAAAAATGGATTGGAAAGGAAAAAATAGGGTTAAATCAGTCACTTTCCGTCAAATAAATGTTTTTATGCTATCTGTGGAATAGAAATGTTTCGAAATGGTATTAATTTGAAATATACAATTAGAACAAAGGTTTGTTGCGTGGCAAGACACAAAAAAAAAAAAGAAAAAAAGAAAAAATCAAATTTTAATGCACCTGCATATCTTGGAAAGTTGTCGCAAAATTAGATGCATTTCGAAAAATAAGCTATCAAGCCAGGCTAACTGAAGTGATGCTTTTCAGCTCTCCTAATGTAAAAAAGTGTTGACGTGGAGGTATGACTGATTTACAAGTTTGGGGGCCAGTTAATGTTGAGAATTATCTACACAATATTTTTTTTTTCCTTTTTGGGTTCACTTTTGGGCCTCTTGTGTCGTTTGGGCTTCTCGCAACTGCGACATGGTAAATCTGCCGCAACGTGAAGGAGTGCTACTGACTTATTGTATTTTTTATCGTAATTTTTGATTATGCATCTTAGTATTTGGAACCAAATGAAAAATGCGAGACAAGTGCGCAGAGAATAAGTTGCTTCACATTCCAACGCGACAAAGTAATAGCACACATACGTTAAGTTCAACAAAAGCTGAGGCCGCCATCCGAATATTTTTACCCTTTTTCGGTATATCTTTTCACACGAAGGAGACTGTTTATCGTATAAGTTAATTTTTATTGCAGTCACTAAAAGTAGAGGACTTGCAATATTTGCAATTTTAGTTTTTTTTTTTTTTTTGAGGAAGAGTTTTCTCGCTGGTTTTTGTTATCTAAGACAGGAATGTTCAAGCTGAACGAATCGCATTCATATCTTGTTCGACTGTTAGTAAACTTGTTAACTAATAGTTGAAACATGCTATACGAAAAGTATGTGCAGAAAACGTGACTGTCACGCAATGCTCCTTAAGCCTTGGTTTCCTAGAACGTCGCTGACGCCGGGCGCGACTGCACGCTGGAATCAGAACCAGTTTGATTGGAGCGTGGCGTGAAGCGACGTCAATCTGCGCCTCAGGAGCGTGCGCAGAAAAAGGCGGCGACCGTCGCCTCGCCAGAAATCGACGATTTCACTCCTGGGAAACCGGGCCTTTACAAGTTTCAAGAATGGCAGTTTTGTTAAATTTTCTTTGAACATTTCAACTTCTCCGGAGATGTTTTGTTACCGTTGCAAATTGCTATCATGGCTCTTCTTTGGATCCTTCAACAAGTTAACAAGCAAATGACGAACACGAAAGAGGCTTTTTAATTTGTTTTCATTGTTTGAAGTGCATTTTATTTTTAAGGCGATGTTTAACTACTGTAAGCAGACATCCGAATCCCCCCCCCCCACACGCACATGCACAGAGCAAGGGACTCAAGAATTTTGGGCGTTAACGAAAGCTGTAAAACAAAATCTCATCCGATTCTGAAACTTGAGGTTTCTTACTGTAAGTGTCGTGTCGACTACCTTGCTAAGCATAAAAGTCGCAATCTACACTTTTTTAAAATCAAAATTGAATTATTATCATGAGGTGGTTCTTTTCGCTTGTTTTTTCGTTTATGAGAAATATTTTTAAAATATTTCGATGGGAAATATTTTTTAAATATTTCTGAAAATGCGGACTCTAAATCAATGTATTGGAACTCAGCGCAGATACAACTAACATGGTCAAAAAAGAGCGTAAAATGAAAACAATATTTTCTGAGATTATTTAACCGGTTCACAAAACTTGACTTTCTGGCAACTTTGTAAAACATTAAGAAAAATCGATTTAAATGAGCCTTTTCCGGAGTACATAGCCTGGCGGCCGCCTGAGCAACTTGTTTTAAATCCATCCTTTTCTGTCTCCGCCGCTAATCAATCAGGCTGCTGTGATCCAATAAAAAGCTTTTAAAGACGTATTTCTTTTTGCTAATCACCGAGCCATAAAACGCCTTCCCAAGAAGGCGATGAATCTCATAAAATTCCTTTACCCCCCTTTATTTAAAGTGACTTCGAACGCTCCTCAAAAAGGAATCCCTCAGGACTGGAGATTTAGTACTCTTTCTGATGGGGGGCGGGGGGGGGGGACGATGAAGAGACTTAACCGATTAGATGCGGCATTGATCAGACTTGTCCCTCTCCCACCACTCCCTCTTTTTGCTTCTAAACTTGCACTGATAAGCGTCATCGGTTAAGTCAGTCTTCTATTGTTCGATAGCATTGGTTTTATCTTTTAAAGCTCATACCAGTCTTGTTTTTGTTATTTTTTTTTTTTTGCAATTCTTAACGCTTCTTTAGAGTTTTCGGTCCTTTTTCCATGCCTTGCCTATATGCCTCCTCCCTCCTCCTTTGTATTGCTTTTTGAGGAAAAAAAATCAATTTACCGTTTTTAAGCTTTGTTTTCCTTACCTGAGGCTACTGCATCGTGTCAGCTGGCGACATTGATTTATTCGATAGTAGGCAAAGCGCTCTGTGGGAGGTTTTCTTTTTAACAGTAAGTTTTTTTAAAAGTATTTAAAAAAAGAACCTAAAGTATGGATCGCTTACCCTCCTCATAAAGGAGTTTCCTTTTTCGATAAAAGTTGATCAGATTTCAAGAATATGAGGGAAAAATTTAAAATAATTACAGTAAACTCCCGATTGACCGCAGAATAGGGTGACACGGTTTCCGCTGACAAGCGAATACAGCGATAACCAAAAAATATGTTTATAAAACGACACTAGTGTATGTAATGTCTAAAAAAGGTAATAATGCCACGCATTCAGTTAAATTATAGCTAAAAATGATAACATTGAATGTAAAAAAGTTTTAAAAAGCTTGCTAAGCAAATCACCGTAAAAATAAATAAAATAAAAATAAAAGTGTGAAATACTTGGGGATAATCGAGAGTTCACTTTTTTTTTTCTTCAAGTTTACCAATTACAGTAATTTATTTTTTTACGTGGTACTGATATTTAAACCCTTAGTTTCTAGTACCTTCTCTCTGAATTCGTTTCTATTAATATTTTGACTTAAGGCTTTTATTGTGATTTCGTGTGGTGGAAGCCCCCGTAAAAATATCGTTGCTGTTTTACTGCTTCAGAAAGCTATTCTCTCTGGGCTCATAAAGCGAACACTCAGGATTGCCTTTAATGGGCACCGATGTAATTTTTGAGCAGCCCTTTTCAAGATATGTCCTCTTTAAAAGGGGGGAAAATAATAAGATAAAAATGTCAAATAAAAGAAGGGAAAAGGCGAGGAAAATATCTGCCTTCGCCCAAGTATGAGCGTAACTGCGGCTATTGGTGCTTTTTCAATATGGGCAGTTTTACGCTATCAACGGTCTTACTTGGGGTAATAAATAGCCTCTAGGTATTGCTGCTTGAATCGTACCATTGATCACGAGGAGTAATAAAACTGAGCTATGCTCTATAACGTGTTTTCTTCACCGGAACTGTATTCATTCGGATTTTGGAAAATGCAGTTTCCTCGCTTTTTTTTCTGCTTTTTTAATGCTCCTCGAAAGGAATAAATTTTAAACTGAAGTGTCTCCTTCACCGCTCTGTTATTGGTGCTGGTGTGTCACTTTAAACGGTCTGTCCATCCAATTCCTTAGAAAGCCTCTTACTATGACGTGTGTGAATATATTGAAAAAATACTTCTTTTTAAACGCTTGTCCTGTTTTCATTTCTTATTTAATTTCGTAAAGTGTGGAAGTGCCTATAGAAATGCAAATTTGTCTTCAAAGCGTGAGACGATTTACCGCCCCAGGGAATGCCTTGAACTAATTAATTTGAACTTTTACCAATGTGTGGTTTGGCTCGTGTATCATGAGAAATGACATTTTTGTTGTTCGTCAGATATCACATGGCTTCAAAATTAAATTTTTGTCTAGTCTTTTGCTCAATATTCGTGTTTTTTTTTTGAACTTTGATAAAGGATACTACGGAGTATGGCACATTGCTCTTAACTGGGCCCAACTGGATTTTTATTACAAATCAAAAACCCGAATTAAATTTTATTACTAACTCTGATTTTAATGTTTTATCTTCTCAAAAAACTGGAATGATTTTCATTTCGTTTAATTCAAACAAATTATTTTTCCGATGATGTAGCTGCTGCTCCGAACTTTTACACTCTGCCCCACCTCATCTCTATCAAAATTCTATACCTGCTTAATTTGGTTGTAAAAGATGAAGGTAGCGATTCTCGACGGAATCCTAAAATAAGCTGTCGGAATCCCTGACTTGTTGAGGCGTACTCTACTAAATCAGATTTTCATTTTCTATGTAAGGGATAAGAACATTACAAAAAAAAAAAAAAAAAAAGTCTGGGGCTCTCTGTTAAAACTTTATTTAATTGTATTTGTTTTTGCCAGCTTGATAAAATTCTTCAGAGGAATTTTCCCTATTGCTTTTAATCGTTGATTTTTTTTCCAGTTATTTTTTTTTGTAATTTGCCTTTCAATAATTTGGATAATTTATCTATAGCTTCTTGCTTTCCATACGTCATTCATTGGAAAGATTTTCACCATTAATCCGTGGCTAACTTGAATAGGCTAACAATCCTCTTTTCTTTACCCTTTCATGTAAATTACCGTCTCATTTTACCCCTCTTGCATATTCAAGCGGAGCACTTTTATTGATTGCTTTTCTGCACGTCGGCGCTGCCTGTTTTGGGGAAAGGTTACCTTGGTAACAGCCTTATGTGCCTTATTGAGGCTCACTTGCTTTTGTGTGATCTCAAATGCGAAGAGAACGTGCAAAAAAAAAAAAAAAAAAAAAAAATGTCCATTTCACCCATTCTAAATTCCGAGCTTTTGTGTGCTTCTGTTTCTGGAGCTCCTGTTTGGCGCCAGATGTGTTGTTGTAGAGAAATAAAAAGTTGTTTTCCTTTAATAAAGAAGCAGAGAGCTCGCGCTCCCTGCCATCATTATACGCTGTCTAACTTTTGTCGCGTGTCCGTGCTTAAGCGACGTGTATGGAAAACAGTCGTGACGATATTTTTTTTTTCTTCTTTAAGTGTCATGAGAATCGCTACAGTTTTAATTCATTGTTCCCTTAATGTTTTTATAACGTGTCTGTCGATTCTTTGTTTATGCATGTATTGTAATATATTTTGACCTGTAGTCGTATCTTGTTAAAATTATTGTATAATAATTATCTAACTAATAGGATTTCCATTTTTGTCAAATTGCTCTGTGAGACACATCATATGCTTCAATGTAATTATTGCGGAGGAACCTTGTGCATAGTCAGTGCTCGGAAATTTAAGGGATACAGCCGCCTTTATGGGCTGCGCCCATGCTCTCCTGCGTGAAATATCCTTTTTGTATTCCCTACGTCCCCACGAAATATTGGTGATGGATGAATTCTGAATCACCTTGATTTTTTGGACGACAGCTATTGAAATTCTCTGGTTTCAAGAACGATTTAAAAAAATAACAATTTTATTCATTGTGACGGAACGTTCGTTGAAAACAAGGCTACGTATTACGAACCTTAGACCATAAGAATAATTAATGCTGTCTTTATATCTTAGGGATCAATTTTGAAGCATTTCTTGCTTTTCCCTTGCTAGAGTGGCGATCGCAATGAGCGGGGAGAGAACAGGCGTCATGAACCAACATTTCCGGCATCAAATTTTATGTTTAGGGAAATGTATTTAAAATATGGCGATAAAATAATGAATATTGCTCGTATCATAATTGTTTAATTTTTTCTTGGGGAAGGGGGAGAGCTTTTTATAAACAAGTCATTTTTGAGAAAATACTTGAAAGCTCTTTCTGAGAAATTTTAGTAAAAATAACAATCTCAAGAGAATAACGCTGGGTTTATTATAATACATGAATAATTCATTATTTTAGCAAAATAGCTATTCTCTTAAAGCTCTTGGCCTTGCTTGAAATACAGATGTCATTAAGTTTGGCTAAAGCACAAGTTTTGCTTCGTAATAGTTTTCATTCGTTTACTTTTTTGTTTCATGCGCTGTTATTTTTTTATGCGGAGTGTCTGACCTCAGAGTATCGGAGTCCAGGATATTGCTTAGTGTGGATAATTAGTCATCCCATTTAATTCATTACTTCAGAGTTTAGACATTCGAAATGTTACATCTTCCTTATTCATGCATTTTCTTCTTCACGTTTTCAACAACATCTACGCTGAATGTCCTTTATTTAATGCGCTATGTTGATCGAAGTTCGAAGAAAGCATAGTGGCACAATAAAAAATTTCGTGAAAAAGATCAAGGATCCAAATAAAGTGACTGTAGTCTAGAAGTCGAAGTTCTGCTGTTCAACAATTGATGCTTTCTTTAAATCTTAGATATGTCGTTGTGCTCTTGGCGTAATTTGATGATACCGAATTGAGCTGATGAGTTTAGATTCATGCAACACACTTAAAAATATAAATTTATCGCACAATTTTTTTTTAAATTTCTTCCTTAATATCTTGTCTAAGAAAATATTATGTTTGTAAAAAGTGTACCAAAAAGTATTCAGTGATTCAGTTAAATATTTCATTAGTGCCTGCGTTGAAGATGTGCCCTTTTCCGTCTGAGCCCTTCTGTCGTTTCCCTTTAATCCCGGAGAGTCTCGAAAGCCGAGCTACTTCGAATTAAAAATGTATGATAGACCTTGCCGAGAGCTTCTCTTTTTTCATTTACTGGAGACAAAGAAATTTTCATCTGCTATCGGCTGCCTGCTAGAAGTTTCAATTTTCTCCTTTATAGAATTTTCCATCATCCCGCGCTTGAGTTTTCTGTTTAGTATTCATAGCGTCGGCTGCCATGCCCGTGTACGGACTGCTTCCGCACAACCTTTTCATCCGTTATACTCCCCCCGCCCCCTCCCTTTTCCCTTTATACTTTCTGTGCAGTATCGGTCTATTGCGTTTTTAGTCGCGGAGGTAGGAGTGGGGCTACTCGGTGGAAATGGGCTGTATTCCCCTTTTTGCGCTTATAAATTGAACATTTCTTGTGGTCCATTTCATTAGAGTATTTTTATTTTCCACGCTGTGGACAATCACTATTTCTATGGGTAGAAGGTGAATTTCCTATTCTCTCAGTCGGAGCGACTGCCGTTTCGTGTTTTTGGTTTCGTTTCATAAAATTTTGATTTTGAAGCGTGAGTTTTTTGAATTCTTGTGTGGAGATGTAGTGCGAAAAGTTATCACAAAGACTACAAAGTTGTTTTCCCCGCACCCAAGTTGCACTTTCTGGTGCAACCTGGCGAGTAATTGAGAAAAATAAAATGTTACTGATAAAGGAAGTGATGAATTTTGTACATGCATAAAAAGGTCACTGGTGCCATTCAAAAAAAACTCGAATTTAATGACGGATATTTTCTTATATATATATATATAAAGAAAAAAAAACAGAAAAACTGATAACCTTGTAGTTTTATCTGCTGGTAAGCAGTATTTTTTAAAACACTTTTATTTAAAAACAAATATTACTTCAGACCTGCATATTTAGACAATATTTGCTTTAGTTCAGCTGTGGAATCTTGCAGCTAAAATGCTTTGGATCAGTGTAATTTCTTGGAGGACAGGGAAAAAATGATTTGGCTGTTTTGAAACATTCCAGTGTTTTAACTTCCTGTTGAAAGCAAGAAGTCATAACTCCTTGCACTCGGCAAAATCCATTTAGCTCACATATCTTCAGTTTTCGTCTTTGTATATAACGTTAAGTAACGCATGCGGTACCACCTTTTTGCCACTATTTTAAGTTCACATTTAACTCGGCACGTAATTGGGGTTTTTTATAATTTAAAAATATTTTTGATTGATAAAAAATTCAAATAGTCGACGCTTGATATAACGACCGTCTACATTCTACAGAAAACGGTCCTTAAAACGAGTGGTCGCTATAAGAGGTAAAACATAGAGTATATTGGGATACAGTTGGGGGTTTTTTCACCGGTCGTTTCGTTATATTAGGATGGTCTTTATAACGTGTGGTTGTTATAACGAGCTTCGACTGTATTTGAAGATTTAAATCTACTCAAAAGTAATTAACTTAGAGTATGCATTTACAATATTTTTTGTATGTTATTTTTCTTTTGCCGTATCAGGGAAATTTTCAAGTTAGTTCGTAATCCTACAAATAAGTATCGAATGTAATTTATGCCAGGATGTTGTAGTGCCATGACAACTTTTCCAAAAATAGAAATTATCTAGAAAGCCACCTCCTTGTCCTCTCATTATTTCTTTGAAAGTCTAATAAGTATAATTCAAGTCATTATTCCTTTAATCATTTCTGCTTCAAGATATTAAACATCTCTCTCCCCGGCACCTTCAATTCTCTCATTGTGAGATCCACGGAAAGAGCGTTAAAAGGAAGGCAAGCGCATAATCTGGCAGCTTTTATTTGTCAGATAACTCGTGTAACGAATAATTCGCGGGAAAAGTATTCTTCCGCTGTCGCGGTTTTGTTAATTCCGAAACCTGGCGATACGATTCGGTTTTGTGCATTCCCCCTTAATTACTACGACTCCCGAGGCAGTTAAGAGAGACCTTCCTCTCGAACAATAGTAATTACCTTTTCCCTTTCCCCGTGCGTTTAAAATTCCTAAGTTTTCGACGTTAAACGCCATTGTCATTTAGAATTGTCGAGAGAACTTTTCGGGTCAAGGGAAGCGATAGGAAACCCCTCAGTTTTGGGTCTTGCATCCTTTTGTATAGAAGTCCCTCCCCATGCTCCTCTTCCTGGAGGCTATAAAATGGGCTGTCAAAACAAAAGCCCCAGTGCTCAAACTTTTCGAGATGAATAGTAAACATGCAAGGGGAAAAACAAATTAAGTTTGCTGTCGAATTTTTTTTCCTTTAATGTATATTGAGCTAATTTAACCAATTTTTCTACATTAAAAATATTTTTTTATGTATACAGAGCAAACGTTACTTTCCCTCTTTTTCCTCCTATATTTTAATTAGCCCTGTGACAGAATTTTTTCTACGTTCTGCGACAAATTTTCTAAAACCAATTTATTTCTGCAATACTACTAAAATATTCCTCAATAATAAAAAAAATATGCAACCCTCTTACAGTGACATAAGCTGATTAAATTTCTAAAAATATTAACCTCAATACTATAGCATCGTGGTTTTTAGAACTAACTCGCAGTTAGAGAAAAGTTATTTAGCTTGTTTTTTTTTCCCTGTCCAACTAAAAATGTTCACTGATTTCTTATCCTCTTATGGGTATATGGGGAGGGGAAGGGGGGAGGGGCAGATCGTTCTACAGATGAGTAATCTTTTAAGATTTTTGCAGAATGATTTTACTGCTGGTTATTTTGTTATTATAATTTTTTCTTTGCCTTTTTTCCCTTCCCAACCACAAAAATCTTACTGCACACTGTCTCCCTGATTCTGCGACAATGTCGCCAGCTTTCTGCCACAGGGTTAATTAGTATTTCCATAATCTTATTTAGTTAAATGACATCTCTCTACAAATTAGGGAAAAGCATCTGAAAAAAATATTAATGTGTTGTAAATTAAATGCCGTAAACTTGCCCATAAAATATTAAATAGTCAATAGTTCGATATTAGAGTGTTGAAATGAAGAAGTGTGTTTGCCTCTCGATCAGTCTGTTAGCCCTCTACCTACATTTATTTGTCGTGTGTGTATACTTTATTTTCTAAAGTTCTTGGCCAAGACACGTCATTTCCATAGGTCCATAACATTTTTTTTTAATTATGAAAGGTGGGTTGGTTTTTTCAAAAATATTTTCTGAACAGGGCAAAAACATAACATTCGATTCTCTAAGAAAACTTAAAACAGACATGTTATCATTCTGTACTACACTAAAAGGAGAATATACTATTAAAAATAAAGCATAATTTTGTTTTTATTCGGTTATTTTAACCGAATAGTTCAAAAAGCGTAGTATTAACTCTCACGGGAACATTTTAAGCCACCGTAATTCCTGAACTAAAGCGCAAATTTGAGCCAATCTTTGGGAAAAGACCTCTTGCAATATTAGGTATCAATGGGAGTACCGTCAAACTAGCACAGCGTTTGAAATCCTATTTGCGGTTTCAAATTTTGCAAGATATCGTGAAGTATTTACTGTTTTCCTAGCTACGCATAGTAATTCCTAGTATATTGTTGACAAGAAAGATATGGACAGATTTTCAAGCTGTTTCCGTTTGTCAGCATTGTTTTCGAGGGTCAAATCCCTAGATGGAGAAACTTGCCGAGAGTTCCAAACACATTCCTCAGATATTGCCCATCAATATTACCTTTTTTCACCAACACGTCATGCTATTTTTCATTAATGTACCCTTATAAATAGGCGTGATATCACATTTCTTGTTATCCATTCCCTCTGTTTGTGATAGCCCCTTGTCACTAACTGTTAGTTTCACAACCTCCCCAAGTTAGTTTCACAACACGATCCAACTTTCAGTTAAGTTGGATGTTAAAGGTTTTTCTTGTTTTAATACAATGATCTCGTTATTATTCAATTTTTCCAGCTTTGAATTATCAGTAAGTCCATGGATTTGAAGTTGGCTAATTATTGGATTTTTTGGATTTGAAGGAAATATTCTTTTGCTAGAAGCTTAGGTGAATGATATGTAGTGTGAAAATTATAAGCATCCAATAATGGAAGTGTTTGTATTCGACAGATATATCAATGCATTTATTTTCACCGGACAGGTCGGTCATTCATGACCGAAACAAAACTCTTTCATGCTCCCTGCTGCCCATTGAAGGGATCCCTCCCCCAACCCGTAGGAGAAGCGTGCGCGCCTGATAATGATGTCAAAATCCATCGGGCGATCCATTGTTTATCATTAATTTCGGGGCTGCCGATTCATGTTGCGATGCCGTATTGATTGCAGGGGCGATTCTCGAATGAGGCTATTTTGTAGCGTTTTCCCTCCGTGCGATGGCATGCGCGCGGGGCGCAGTGCGGCTGCGTCGCTCTGTCCTCTCCACTCGTTGCTCGGTTCGGCGGCAGGACGGCCACGGACTCTGCTGCTCTCGCGCCCCTCTATTGTGCGGATCGTGGAGTATCGGAAGCGGAGGAGAGCGGAAAGCTGGCTGTGCTGTGCGCGCCCTACGCTCGCTGCGCCGTCGCTGCTACCGGTAGTAGTGGTGGTGGTGGTGTCGGGAATTCCATGTTGATCGAACCGTACGCGACGGCCGTCCGACCGCATCCGCAGCTGGTGTCTGCCGCTGGAGCCGCCCTCTGCCCGGACCCGGCCTCGCCCGCCGATGCGGCCGCCCTGACTCTCTTCACGCCCTGGGCGGTGGGCGCCGCCACCCCCGGCACGGCGGGCAACCCCTACGCCGCCGCCGCAGCCGCCGCGGTGCCGGCCGTGGTGGCCGCACCGCAGCAGCAACAGCAGACTGCACTGTTCCGCCCCGCGGCCACCTCGATCCACGCCCTGCGGGCCGCATCCCTCCTGCACCAGCAGGTGCTCATGAAGATGGAAATGACCACACAGACGCCCCTCGTAAGTACCCTCGATTCGGTGGAATTCCTCTCTCCGAGCTGCTGTGGATATCTTATGTAACGCATTGTGGACCGGTGAAATGTGAATGGGCATGACTATGGCAAAACAACAGTTCAGAGAGCATTCTTATAGCTGCCAACTATTCCAACTCGTTCGGGAGACTCGCGAACGCAGATATCATCTCCCAAGCTCCCTGATTAGATCTAGTAAATGTCTCTCGAAATGTCATCAAAACAATGAAATTCTCTGTGAAAAGGAATTTTTAGTAATGAAGCAAAAAACCCTGCAGTGAAGCGATCGCTAAAGCGAACCCCTTTTTATACAAGTATGAAAATTGAATATATCCATTAATTTTTGAAACATTTTAATTTAATTTTCTTTCCCTTGTGAAACTTTATTTCCCACAAAATGTTTAAACATTCCCAGTTTCTTTCTTAAATTTAAGTTTTTACCTGTTGCATAGAATGTTCACTATCACTTTTTAGATGAACCAAATTCATATCTCCTTTAAAACATTCTCCAATTTTAAAACTCTTTTACGCTCTAAACTTTTTCTCATCAAAATGTATTCATGATAAGACTCCCGAATGTTAACAATGTCTCCCGAATGATAAAAATTAGTCTCTAATTTTTATCATTCAATGTTGGCAGCTATGGTATAGCTTTGAACAGGGTTCCTACTGGTCAGAGAAAACCTGGACTATTCCAGGTGTTCTCTGAGAACCCTGTTCAAAGCAAATTTTAGTTTTGATCCAAAATCGGGACAAATCATTAATTAGGACAAAAACATGGAGAGTTAAGATAAGAAGCGTGGAGAAATATTCTTTTGATCATAAACTGCTGCTGTGAGTAGGCTATTTTGTTCTTCACTAGCTGTGTCAAAACCAGAATTAAAACGCATTCGCACATGAAGCAAGTGCTTCCCTAAGATTTACCATATCAGCGGAAAGAAGCAATAAAAATTGAATATTGAACTTCTGACATTTAAGTGCTTAGCCATTTATGAGAATCGTGAGTATGAACCCAGTAGGGATTAGAACTGATAAGAAGTTCGCAAAAAGTATAACAGGGGCTTCGCAAACGGTATTAGACAGAACGAATAAATGACGAATTTACTCATCACCCGTCCACAATGTGTTTAAACATTGGTACCCAACCTACGTCCCTCGAAGCTGACACCAATGTGGCCTGTTATGCTCAATGTGTTGAATCGAAAACCACATTTTGGAAAGTACACACATTATTCAAAAACAACTACACATTATGAAATTAGTTTTTGGAAAATAGGTGCAAATTTGAGATCAATTAAATTGGCATCAGATGATTATTAGTGTGGTTTGATATTTTCTTCCATTTTTTCCGATCGATCTGGGAAAAATTCAGATTAATTTAACTTTTGTACATGTTCTGATCCGTGTGGTTCATTATGAGATGCTGCCCTCTGTTAAAAAAAGGGTGTGCTCTACTGTGTTGATACTGGTCATTCGCACGTGATGAGGATCATTGGATACGCGAGTAAGAAGGAAAACGTCAAGTACTTGATTCAACTTGAAGTACGATACTTATTTTCGTCATTGGTATCAGCGAATGCATTTTCTTTGACGATAATTGAGTTTAATTTGCTTTTTCTTAGACTGTTTATTCATTTTCTCTCACTCTGTCTCTGCATAGGAACACTTTCCGCACGGTCGGTCTTTCATATGACTACGTGCTCAGCTAATTTAGCCCGGGGAAAACTATTTTGTGCACTCCATTACTATTACTAAGGCCCCTATATATACGAGCCGGCGCATCAAGATTAAGTTTCACCACTTTGGATCCAGCGCGTGTTTATGTGTTTGAGTGGTTGTCTTTTCTGGCCAGTAATCGCGTTTTGGTAATTTTTCACTGTGAGCAATTATTCGCGGCACGTGGATTTGGCAAAGCTTAGCAATGTGCCAAAACTTTTTTCTGGTAACCCTACTCCGCAACAATGAAAGTTTGAAAGTAAAAGTTAAGGAATTGGATCCTAAGTGGTGAAACTTAATCTTGATGCGCCGGCCTGTCTATATAGCGGCTCTAACTATTACTATTTCTCGGTTTTTTTTACTCTTTGTTAAAATATTGTATCTTTAGTGAAACCTTGATTGTAATCTAGAAAATGTTCATTTATTGGGCCTGAATTAAATATCACACAATCCCTCTCAACTTGGCGTGTCACCTTTTTAAAGGAATTTCTTGTGATTACTAGAGCGAGGTACATGAATCAATACTATCAAATCTAGGTCGGATTTTGTTTGTTTTTATATCAGTGCGATTTATTGAAAACTTTACTTGTAACAATAGTAAATACAGTAACCCCTCGTTATATCGCGCTTTTCGGGTGACAAGAAAAAGCGCGATATATCCGAAAGCGCGATATAACCGAGGTCGTTAAAAATAGTTAAACTATACACTTATATACTAATGAAAGGCAGTCAGAGAAGGGGTGTGTGTTTTCTCGACACTTACCAGATGCGTTTCACTCATTGTATCAATACAAAAGAAAGTGTAGAGAAGTTTCCAAACTGTCTCTGCAGTATGCAAGTTTGGGTGACAGGAATTTGCTGCTTCTCTTCAGAGAATTCAGAAGAATAGAAGAACCTTCGTTTTGTTCATTGATGACAAAAATGAGAAAGAGACCTTTTTTGAGCACCTTACATATTTTCTCAAAAATGGTTTCGAATAAAAAGTTTTTTTTTTTGGGGGGGGGGAGACAAAAGAAAAGAGCGATATATCCGAATGAGCGATATAATGAGGGGCTACTGTACTTAAAGATTAAATACCTGCATGAAATATTTTGTACTGCTTGAACACACTACTCAAAATTGAGACTATGTTTTGATTTACATAATACTCATCGTTTTAATGGATGAAATGATTTTAGTCTAGTGAATTTGAAGTATCCTGCAAATTGTTCATACCATTAACATAACATATTTAGAGCACTTATTTTCAAATTTTCTTCGATCTGGCTCTTCCTAGACTCCCTATATAGAAGCTACTCTTCAGCGAAGCTTCTACACGAGGACTCTAGCTCCTCCAACTTTCGAAATATATATTTTTTTATTTGAATTACATCATAATATTTGTAGCATCAGTATTTTAAAAGTGAAACTGAGAAAAGTAGTTGCTGGTAAATTAAGACTCGAAAGCCTCTTACAGCTTACCCATTTGACCCTATGAAGATGGTCAGATATATTTCAAATTTTCCCTGTCTGGCTGTTTTCAAAAAATTTTTGAGTCCTGAAAAGTTTAACTTTTTACTCGCTATCAATCAATGATTCTATTTGTAGAATAGGCGTAAATAGTGGTATCTGACAAAATTGTAAAACTCGAAGCATTAGGTGAAAACAATGGTATGTGGGCATATGAACAGAAATATTACAGGGTTTAAGGATAAACACATCCCTTAATAATGTACACACGCACTTTGTTTTTAAAAATCAAAATACTTCCTACAGTAATTTTTCGAAATTTTCCCAAGCCATACCTTTGATTTTAAAAATGCTAGTTACCACTATTTACATCCGAGCCCTTCATTTATATTAGTGCAATACATATTTTTAAAAATTAGTATACAATGTATTAAAATTAGCACGTTTTTTAAATTTTTTACTTATCCTTTTTATTTTTAAGAGTTATTACAGATTTTCTTCTAAAAATCATGTCAGGGACATATAAAACTGGTGTATTGGTACATTTCGAACTGATTGACGAAAGAGGATAGTAACTGGCACGAAAACGCTAGCCTAAAAAAGAAATAACTTCAATGCACATCATTTTTTTTTTTTTTTTTTGAGTCATAAATTTTTTTGAAAAATGACTTTTGGCAAATGCTTGATTTATTTTCTTTTCAGATGAATAATTATTTATTTTGTTATAAATTAATTTAACTTGCATACTTTCTTGTGGGAGGAATGTTATTTCCGCTTACTCCATTATTGGCTGGATTTTTTTTTTTTTCATTCCGTCCAAATCTTCAATCTCCACTGTAATTAGAGTTAATTTAACGAATTTTAGTTGTTTAAAATTAATATTTTTTAACCAATCTGGAACAACCCAAGTAAATTTAAATATTTTCCTGATTTTTTTTTAGATTATATTCTATTTTCTGCGATTCTAATTTTCCTATTTTAGCAAAATTATGAATTTCTCGACTATTATTTTCGTATTTATTGGAAACTATTTCAAAAGTCCTTAATTTTTCGTTTCTTGTCCTTGTCCTTAAAAGAACTTTTGGTATCATTAATTTTTGCGAGAAAAAACTTGTTATGATGTTTCATTTTTGATCACTTTATCTGTAAAATAATAAGTTAATAAAAAAGAAAGAAAATATATATAAAAAAACTCTGAAATATCCGTGCAGAAAGGTTCTTTACTTAATGAACATTTTTTTACAATCAAAACTTATTTACAAATTACAAATTCGTTTTCTTAGATGGTTATTAAAAAAAAAAAAAAAAAAAAAAACGGAAGAACAGGGTGTGTTGTGAAGACTCACGATAGAAGTGAAACAAGTGTATTGCGTAGAAACATTTTAATGATTCATTTATCACTTGAATATCACAGATTGTGTTTATCATTCATTTATTTACGTGAACTAATTATGTACCCATTACGTTCTTATGAAAAGAAAAAATATCAATCATAAATAGGGAAGTTTTCAATTTTATTTTTATATGATAGAGCAACATGCATGAACATCAACGGCGAAAAAATTTTTGCGCTGCGACAAGTAGTTTTTTTTTAAATAATTTTTAAATTTCAAGCGGCGGTGGCCTCACTGGGCACTCGTTGGCGCTTTTGAACTTTATACTAAGGCGAAGAAAGAGCGAGAAGCTTTAGATGCGAGGAGCTCGAGAAACCGGTTTCTCCGGCTTCCGCACTGTTGTTCGCTCTGCACTGCCGTAATTTTTTTTTCTCGCCAAGTGATGCGTTCTAAAAATTTGACTACGGATTTCGCCAAAAAATATCAAAACAATCACCCCTAGCAGGGCATTGGATTGCTCTTTGATAAATCCAGTTTTAAATAGTGAATTAGTAGACTTGAGGTATTGATTACGGAATTAGAAAATCCCGCAATGAAACGATAATATAGCAAAAATCCAATTTTTATGGATGAAAGGCTGAAAGTTACTGCCATCTGACGTCACGGGTTTCGGTTTCAAGGCGTGCTTTTTTTGCGCTTGGGTTTTTAAAAAAAATCATTAAGAATCAACCGTTGTGTTTTAAAATTCGGCAATGGTGAATTTTTGTGTTTTGTAAGCCTCTTAACAATATCTAGTAGTTAAAAAAGGGATATTCAATAGGTCACAACTACCCTTTTAATGAAAACCACAGCTATTGTAAATAGCTAGAACACTTATGTACCAATTCTTCTTCAAATGTAAAATTGCAAAATACTTATTAGTTGATAACTTCAGTGAAGGAAACCCTCGAAAGTCGGTTATTTGAGAAGTTTCATCAGCCTAAAATCCACTTGCTTGTACTTAGCCAGTTTTACCTTAGAAAACTTTTTAATTATTTTGCGGTATGGTAGATTCAGTTCGTTCTAGATTTATAGGGCAGTAAAATTTGTAGTTCAGTTACAAAAAAAAAGGAGATAGAAATCTTGAAATTGATTTGTTGACTTTCTCAAACTAACATATACTGTCATCCCCGCTTAATCGGGTAACGGATAAACGAATACCCCGCTTATACGAATAAAACATGCTAGAACCGTGCCATAGACGCAATGTTAAAGATCCCCGCTTAAATGAATACCCTGCTTAACCGAATAATATTTCTAACGACAGTATTCGTTTAAGCAGGGCCGACAGTAGGTCAAAGTTTCAAGAACTTAAAATCTACTTTAGTTCAGCCTTGAAAATAATTTGTTATCGTAATCAAGTCGAAAACGACTTGATTATTATGATTTATTTTTGTTTTGAGCAACTATTAAGGGGTCTAATAAACTTTAACCTTCAAATTTTCTTTCAGGGATGAAAATCTTCATCGGATTCGCGATTTTCCGCTCTTTTTATTTTTTCCTTCTTTCCGCGGTCGAAAAGTTAATGTTGCATCATGTAAAGCATGGAATAAGTTGATTTAAAGTAGTAGAGGTTGAAATTACTTCCGACTTCCAAAATAATGGAAACGTTTTTAGGATGCAGTAAGATTGAATCCACAAGACCACAAGGATGAAATGCAATTATTGGCGAACTATGAACTCTATTTTGACATGCTGCCAAAAACATACGTTTCCGTTGTAAAAGGTAGAAAATAAGAAAATTCAGCTAAAATATTTGAGATCTTTGTTAAAAAAATTGTGAGAATTATTTTGATATTTAAAATTTATTAAAAGGCGATTCTCTGTAAACTGGTAATTGGCTGTCCGGACTGAGTATTTTAAAAATAATAAAGTGTAATAATGTAATTATCGTTCTTAATACAAGTAAAGCATTAATACTTTGTGGCCCAATTGTATTTGGAGTGATAACATTTTTTTTTTTTTTTTTTCTAGAAATTATCTAAGCGCCAAAAACACAGTCCCCTGGCTGTCCCAATCCCATAGTCTAACTGTTAAAGATAGTATTTCAAAAAACCTATTAACACTACATAAGTTTGGCAATTAATATCTAAAAATAGAATAATGAAGCTATATTTCTCTTATGAAATAAGGTATAATTACGTATTTCTAAAACTTAAAATTGTCATGTAAATTCTGTCCGGAGTTTTTTCAAACAGTCCCCTGCAACAAATTCAAAGCTGTAAACGAAAAATCTAACTTTTGCAAATTCTTTTTGGCATGAAGTTTAAAGTCATCAGTGTGAATTTGCCGAAATCACCGAGAACGGTGTTGAAACGCTACTTTGCTTAGTTTGAGAGCCACATTTGATAAAAGTATGCATCAGGGTCATTGCGAAAACAGTCCTCTGGGACGTGATTTTATTAATGTCAATTAATTTATTAGTTATGTCCATGATTTGCGCCTAAATTTATTGGTAGTCTCAAAACTAATTATGTTCCAATAGTTTTGCAGGTATTGCGCAACAAAGACCAAAAACACAGTCACCTTGCACAGTCCCCTGCCTAGTTATACTAGGCGGGGGACTTACCCCCTATAATGATTTATCAGAAAAACACAAGCTGCAATTGGCCCTCTTTCAAACCAAAGTAATAGATTCATTTTCCGAGCAATAGTATTATAATTATACGAACATTTCAAAAAACCGTGCCCGGACAGATTTCGTGTGAAAAATGACGAGTTTACAGAGAATCGCCCTAAAATAACTAAAGACCATGCAATATTAATTAGAATTCATTTCCTGAGAAACAAGTGTCTAATTCATTTAAAATTACACCCCTCCCCCACCCACCAATTTTTTTTTCTGCATTGTTTTGTATGACTTAATAAGATAGAAATAGGAAATGAGCGAAAACATTTTTTAAAATAAATAAAAATCTTCCGTTTTCACGTTCGATTTTACAGTCCAAATTAAGAGGAAATCTCGCATGATTAATTTTGCATAATATTAAAAAAAATCTATCCAAGTGTAGAGCCGCATAATTTTTCCTCTTTTTTGACTTTGAGCTGTTTTCATCCCTGTTCTTTATTCTTCAGAAAAAAAATGCACTATAACATTCGGAACAATTTCATACCTTATTTCTTGCGAAGTACTTACCGCAAAAAAGTTTTCTCATTTTCGTTAAAAAACGTGCCCTTTTTTCTCGGTTCTAGGAAAAAACGTCCCCAGCAAAACGTCCCCTATTAAAAAACGTCCCCTCGGAAATAACGTCCCCGGGGAAAATGTCCCCTGCAAGAAAATTGAGGTGGAAAATTTTTTTTAAAATCATTTTCTGTGATTAAATTTTTTAATCATAGTAAAAGTAAGTAATTCTAATGAAAAGTGAGACATATTTTATTAACAATTTTAAAAATTGTTTCTAACTTTATTTTTGTTAATAGTTTATTTGAAGTCTTATTTTAATTCATTACTAGGAATCTAGAGGGAAACAAAGAAATGTAATATTTTATCAACGAAATTGTTCCTAAATTGACTTGATTTAACGGTTTTTTTTTTCGCTATCTTTTCTTTTATTTCATTGTAAATTATATAATTGTTAGGGAAAAATAAGCAAAATGTTAATGTATGGTCAGTCGTTTCTTAGTTGAATCCTTTAACAGTTTGGTTGTAATTTTTTTTTTTTTAAAGAAGGAATCCTGCTTTAAAAGGCTCAAAAATCGAATTGTTGGGGGGGGGGGGGGGGGTTTAGGATAAAAGTCTTAACGATTTTAGATTATTTTATTACATGTCTGAACATGGGATAAAACACTTTTTTAGAGAAAAATTTTCACATGCAACCGATTTTTATGCACTTTCGTGTAACTGCTGTTTTCAATCGGCGCCACAGATTGAGCTCGTTATTTTCATCTAAAACAAACAAACAATACATACATACAAACAAACAACAATTACCATTCTAATTTTTATATATTTTCCCTCTATTTGAACTAAACGCATTCCTGAAAAATAATTCTTTTCAATTTTTTAGCACGTTGAAATGATTTTTTTACTCTTTTTTTCAAACCTGAGAAAACATTCAAATTTCATAATTAAATCACTCATTCGAACATTAATTTGTAAACTACAGCTTTTTATTTGAAGCACTTTCCACATTGACTATTTAGCCCACCAGACCTTATATTTGCAAAGAAAACTATTTGTCAATAATTGTATTTAATGTCCAATACTGTTTAATACTATCAAAAATTACAAAAAAAAAATCCAATAGTTTCAGGCGATAAAAGCTTCTAAGTAGCTAAATTATCAGAAAAAAACACCACTAAAATCATTTGTTGAAAAAAAGTAGTAAACAAATGCTGCTAAAATTTCTATTCATCACTGGAAACGGTAAAAACACTCAATTTTCTTCATACAAGATGCTTTTTCATCGGGATGTCATTTCCTAAGGAACGTTTTTTCCGGGGACGTTTTTTCCTAGGGGACGTTTTTCCAAGGCGATGTTTTTTCCGGGGACGTTTTGCTGGGGACTTTTTTTCCTGTCACCTTTTTTCTCAGAAGTCAGTTTTTGCGTTTTACTTGCATAAAATCTCTTAAGTTATTAAGTTTTTTTTTTTCATAAAACTTTTTTGTGTTTTTCTACCTAATCTTTATTACCTGAATCAAAATTTTACTCTAAGTGTGAATTTAAGGTTTATTTATGTCTTGGGGAAGTTTTTGGAAATCCTTCAAGATGAATGTCATAATTATGCACTCATTTTACCTCAAGAAAGAGTGCACGCTGTTGCATGTTAATTTTCAAATGTGTGAAAAAGTAAATTTTCTACCCCCTCCCCCATATTAAAGTTGTACTGTTAAAATATATTTTATCGTGTATTTTTTGTCTCAGATTTCATCTATCACTTAAAATAAAAATTTTAATCCTTATTTATGAAAAATTTACTTACAAGCGCGTGGGTATTTGTGTCGCGTTAGAATTTTACCAGTCCTTAGACCCCGTACTAACAACTACCACTTCCGTCACACAAAAAAGTTGCAGATGAACATTTCAAAGCCTCGTGTTAAAAGTTTCGCTTGACTTCAAAAAAAAAAAAAAAAAAAAGGCACTGAAGCGAATGGATTGAATTAAATTGGAAATGAACAGTTGCTGAAATTCGTTTAATTTGAAAGATCGAGATATAAAGCAAAGGAATGTTAGCATATTATCAGGTATCATGCCTTCGCAGCGCGATCATTTCGACAGATCGATGTCTCATTTAGTGTATTCATTGATCGTCGCCACTGAAAGAAATATTTTCCATGAAAGTAATCAGTGACTGGCGGCATTGCCGATGATGTGATTGATTACGTCGTGATCGATGAGCCAGAGCGAACGATTTTCCTTTACTTTTTGCCGATCGTCCCAAAGATTTATGCTGGAACCCTATTGGTTAATATATTTAGTTCAAAGTTATTTGTCTGTCGTCTCTTTTATTTGCTATTTATCATACGAGAGAGCATTCTTTCTATGCGATGCTTTTTCTAACACTTCGACTTGAAATATCGCTCTTTTTCGTATAACTCCTAAAAAGTTCTATAACTGCGATAAACATCTGCATATTTTTTTCTGGGGAAATTTAGTGCAAAATTGTCTTTTAATTGTCTGGCTGCAATATTTTTAATTAGTAAAATATATTCTTTTAAAAGAATATTTTAAGTAGTAAATGATATTTGTGAAGTGATTTTTCATTTTGTTTGTGATTTCATGTGTGGAATTGATTACTTTACATGCCCCCCCCCCCTTTTTTTTAAGAATTCAGTCTTGATTTTTATATTTTGATCGATTTATCATTTTAGCAAGTTGTTTCAAGTTTTGTTGTTTTTGAGAAGTGCATTGTTATTTTTGGATAATGCCTCCGTTATGTACACGTTTCATCTTTATCAAACTTCAAAAATTATTGTTAAATGCTAATTTTGTGAAACTACTTGACTGGCTGACTAGAAGCACTGTTTTCAATTCAATAGAAAAACTGATATTTTGGTACGAAATGTACAAAACTGGTATTTGATTTCAAAATAAGCCAGAATCATTCATCTAAAATATCTGGATAAAAAATTTCAAGAATGTTCTGAAGGAATGTCAAATGTCAGAACTGAAGAGATTGAAAATAAGGTGGAAATAAAATTCTTTATTACCAGCGTTTTTCCGGCTAAGACAATTTCCTTATTTTATCCCGATTTTACAATGACATTTTTAAAATTTGGGCTAAACATGCGTTTCTTGCATTTTTCAGATGTTTTACACTCCACACTAATTTCTAACATATAAAAAGTATTTTATGAATACTTTTCGCTCCGTTACTCAGCATTTTTTCCCCCTTTTCCTTTGCAATTTTCAGTTGTCCTAAAATTACGACCACCTCTGTCATATTCAGATCGCAGGATAATCTAAATCAAGAACAAAAATACATATAAAAATTTAGAATAAGGAAATACTTCAAATATTATACTACATAGATTTTAAACCTAATGTGGTAGAGATACAGGAGAGAAAAATCTCAGTCATGATAATTTCGTTTTTTCTACTAAAAAAGTAAGGTTTCATACGTAAAAACATTTCATGAAATCTCAATTTTAACACTAGATTGCCCAAGCAGTCATTTTCATTGCTGTTTAATTTCAATTAGAAAAACATTTATGGAAATATAATGACACAATTTCTTAGAATTTTGTGACTTTAAACAGCATGAAAACGTTTATTAAATAATTGTAGTTACCCATCCCCCTTTTTCATTCCGGTACATATATATGCAGGGATGAAAATCTTCCGCGGATCCGCGATTTTTCGCTTCTTGTATTTTTTCTTTCCTTCCGCTATCTAAATCTTAATGTTGCATCAAGTTTGGAAAAAAAAAATACTCATCATTAAAATAAAGCTTAAAATAAGTTGATTTAAAGTAGTAGAGGTTGAAATTACTTCCAACTTCCAAAATATGGAAATATTTTTCGGATGCAGCAGGATTGAAACCTCAAGAATGATATGCAATTATCGGCAAACTATGTTTTCTATTTTGGCATGCTGCCAAAAACATTAGTTTATGCTGTAGAAATTAAGAAAATTCAACTAAAATATTAGAGATCTTAGTCAAAAAATCGTTAAAATAATTTTGATCTTATGATTTATCAAAATAACTGGAGCCTATATATTTCTTGACGAACACATATCTAATTCATGTAAAATTGCACCCCCCCCCCTTTTTTTTTCTTGGTTTCTACAATGTTGTGGATGACTATAGAAATAGGGATTGTGCAATTTAGAGGTTTTAAAAATAGTAAAAAATGCCTTCAATCTGCTGATTTTATTCAAGATTTCACTTTGCAAATTAAGAGGAAATCTAGCATGAATGTAATTCATTATACGTAATATTTTTTAAAAATCTATCTGAATACTAAGCCGCGAAATTTTTCTTCTTTTTTGATTTTGAGCTATTTTCATCCCTGTATATGTGTTACTTATATTGCTGAAGCAGTTAAAATGACTGCTTGGGCAAAAACATAGTGTTAATTTCTTTGGTGCCTATTGGTAAAATTGAAATTTCTAAAATTGGTTTTCCTGGACAGATGGCGTCTAATACGTTTGTCCATTTAAACCTGGGTTCGTACGCTCCTTACAAACTCCTTATTAGCTCCTGCTTTTTAAGAAGAGAAAATAAGGGCCTTTAAACCCTTGAATTTCACCATTATTTCCTTACAAACTCCTTATTTTTTCATTCTGTTAATACATGTTTTTTTTTCTGCTAAGTGTTTTCTTCTACCACAGATCCCAGGGTGATTGTGTTCGAGTATTTTACTTGAATTTCGGTATTTTTTCGTATGTTTAAACCTGAAATCCAGTATTTTTCGCTATGCCCTGACTTGGGCCCTATATCTTCTCACATCCAATTTTTTTCCTTACTCCAAATTTTCGACGATTGTATCAATTATTAACAATATACGTCATCTAGACTTATTAAAATGACATTCTAAAATTATTTTACGTTAATACATTCTTTTATTTGCCGCTTTTATACTTTTGATGCCTTCAATTTAAATGATGCAATCTTTTTGCATCCGGTTTGAGAATAGAGTTTTTCTGATTTTTTTTGTTTACTTTGCTTTGCTAAGGGGCAAATAAGTAAAATGTCTCTTTATTTCTATTAAAATCGAGAATTAAAAATTTTCAAGCGAAATTCTGAGTTCTTTATTAGTCAAAAAATTAAAATTGGAATCATTGATTTAATTTAAATTTTATCTCGACTACGTTGATTGCTATTGATATGTATTTATCATAGAGCTTTAAAATTTAAATTATGACATATTAATTTTAATAAATCCTTTGAAATATTGTTTTTTCCCTTTTGTTTGTTCAACGCGTTCATAATGAAAATCGCGATCTCTTTGCATCCGCCGTTGAAATAGGAATTTTTGCATTTATGATGTTTACTATACTCTGTCAAGAGGTAGATAACTAAAATTTCATTTTATTTATTTCTTTTTCTGTTTAAATCATTAAGTTGAAACGTTTTAAACGAAATTCTGTGCTCTTTAAAAGTGTCAATCGTCAAAAAGTTTAAGAAATTTGAAATGTTTGAATTTTGGCTTCTACTATTTTCACTTCACTTAGTATTATTTTAATATTTTTTTAATGTGGATTCTAGTTACAAAATTTTGTATAATTTTGTATAAGTTTTTCAAAAAGTACTAATTTTCAATGTCTTTTTTTTCATTTTTAAATTTTTTTTAGAAATTTATTTTCAAAATAAAATATTTTTCAATAGTTACCCCCATCCCCTTCGGTATCTGAATTTTATTTTGAGTCGGCTAATATTCAAGAAGCAGTAAATTCATATTTGACTTTCAATTTAGTGTATTATTCAACACATTGTATGACAGCAAAAATAAATAATACAAAAATAAATACAACATGTTTTTAATGTGTTGTTAAAAAATGCGTGTTTTGACTGGAAAACACTTCTTAAAAATTGAAAAAAAAAAAAAAAAAAAAAACTCCTGCAAAACTCCTTACAAACTCCTTCTTTTTAATTTTTAAATTTGAGTATGAACCCTGTAAACTAATTATTTTATTCAAGAGCTCATTCATCATAAACTATGGTTCATTTAAATAGATCGATGTGATTTTTTTCTATTTAAATCGCCGCAAAAAGTACTACTGTACTATATAAAAAAATGAATTTTTAATTTTTTAATATTTACTTTTTATGCTTGGCTATCCCAGTATGCATCTTGATTGCTAGAAACACATTTAATAGTTACTACACAGCCGCTCTTCTCTTTCTTTTTTCTTTTTACCCAACGTTGATCTTAATTTCTTTCCTTCTCAGATGTGCATTTTTTTTAACGTTAATGCAATTCTTAGTTACGTCCCTTTGTGACCGTTTGTTTCAGATTGTGTCTCAACTCCGTGCTTAAATATGCTCAGGAAATGCCTTACCCCTGGTGACTGGGAGAGCATATATCGGCATGTTTCTTGGCGCAACGTCATAAGATAGCCATTAAGTTAAGATAGAATGTGGTAGATAAGTTTACCCAGTTCCCCACGCGGCCGTAAATTTTTGATACGGTCAAGTACTGTCCTAAGGGACATGGGTTACTAAAACTTTTTCTTTCATTGCGTACACCTTACGTCTTCCCCATATCTCTGGGGAACTGGAGCACTGATAGAACGGCTGGGGTTCTTTCTTCACCTGAGGATACGAAATTATTTTACCAAAAGAGATTTCCTTTTTACCGTCCTAGATGGTGCTTATATTTGTTTTCATACGCCTAAGTATTATTTTCCTCTAGTCTTGCATTGTGTGCCGTATTTGGTGGCTTCCCTTTTTAAGTACATGTCTGTAAACTCGTTAATGTTTTAGTTTTATTACAGGGTCTCTTTAAAAATAATATTCTTCTAAATCATTTTAGCTGATCAGAAAATAATGTAATAGTAAATCCACAAGCTCATGAGGTATTGTATGAAAAGCCCGCGTGTGTGTGTACCTGGTTACATTGACTAAACGAGTCAATCAGTTGCTTTTGCAGCGTAATTTGCCTTTTAACTCGTATGTTTAAATACTTGTTTTCTATTTACGTTTTAGTGAGAAGACTGCATGATAAAGCTATTGTTTTTGTTAATTACTTATTCACAATGATAATGACCTGCAGAGTGTTTTTCTCGGGTTGTTATTTCTGGGTATTTAGCACTCGAAGTTCTTAAATTTTCTAATTGGTTAGAAAAGTATAATCAAAATTTGTAAATATAATAAATACATAACGAAAATTCATAAGTTGAATGTTCAAAACAAATGCAAACTTCTTGTTTTTAAATAAGAATCAAGTGATGATTAACGAACGTAATGATGTTATGAGACTTAACGTATAATGAAATGTGACTAACGTAACATTTTCATCTGATTTTTGAACTTACTCTATTTGAAAGCTGAGGTAAGAAGATTCATTTATCGTCGAATTTGTAGATTTAAGATGTAGATGGTGGCACACGTGTCATTTCTGCTAAGAACTGGAAGTAAAATAACTGCGCGCAGGTACTTTTTCAGCAAAAACGGCAATGTAACTAATGTAATATTTTTTGTGACGAACGTAACATTTTTGTTGCAAACATGTTACGTTAGTTTGTGTCGTTTTTGCTGGAAAAAAAAACCTGTGAGTTGTGAATTTGCTTCAAATTCTCGTAGAAATGATACGTATAATACCACCATTTACATCTTAAATCGACAAATTCGGCTTTAAATTCTTCTTTATACTTGAGCTTTCACTGTATAATGACACTTAGCTAGAATTTTTTAAATGTTTGAAACTTAAACTTTTGTATTTGTTCTAGCCGGCACGAGTCCTTTAATATGATGTGCCATTCTTGCACAAAGAAGAAGCGTAATATTTATGTGTTGCAAATTGTAAATTTTGAGCAGAATTTACAATTCGCAACACAGAATTTAAAGCAACATATGTATTTCTCTCTTTATTAAATTTTTTTGAACTTAGTTCAGTTTCTACTTCGCGCAGCTTTCCAATATTTATCAATTTTTTTTGTCATAATTGTTTTCGACATAAATACAACGTATCGTTCGCGTTATTGAAATCTAAATGTGTATATCATTTTTGTGAAGAAGTTCATAGCACAGAAATATTATTATGGTCGGCGTAAATTCTCTCTCTGAGACTATCACTTGTATAACTTTACTATTAATGCAAGTCTGCAGTTTTTTGCAATTACGAATCATCCCCGATGTTTCAATCGAGTAAGAAAAGAGTATCACCCCCCTTTCGCCGAACCTCGCCATGTTCCATAATTGTTGTCCTGGCTGGAACATGCTGGTAACTAACTGACAAGAAAATTGATATGTCACTAAAACATAGGATGCAAGCAAACGAAGCGTAACACAGGCAATTAGCTGTCTGTGATGCCCCCCCCCCCCCGGAGGTACAGATGGAAATACCTTCTTTTCTGATTGTAGAATGGATGATAGTGTAGAAAAGATCTGATATTACTTCCGCACGATTTTTCTCCTTTCTGTAAGTTATCTGACTAAAGGATATTACTTTTGGTTTTCTTTTCCATCTTTCTCCATCTCACAGTGGCTTTTTCTTGTCTCATTTTGCTCTGGTTTGCTTGTTTTTAGGGTTTGGGAAGATCGAATCGGTTTTATGCGAATTGTGATGTATTTGTCATCAGTCATTTTTTAGTTTGAGTGAAATTTATAACATATTACTGTTCAACTGTGTTTATTTGCCTGTGTTTTTAGCGCTAAATTAATTGTTCTTGATATCCCTTTATTATGAAGTAACTTTAAAATTCATTTATTATTCTCAGTTAAAGCTCGATTTGAAAACTGTTAGGGACCACAAAAAGTGTCATCCGAGTGTTCATAAATGCGAATAGCTTAAAAGACATTTTAGGACTTTTAAGCTGTTTTTAAAATCGAGCTTCAATTGTAATACATCTACGCGATGTACTAGAATAGTGGTTGCGATCAGATGAAGTTTTCAGCCTAAAATGAGGGGGATGCTTAAAATGTATCGTTTCTTTTCTCATTGACTATTTACCACTAATGGCATCAGTGCCTGATTACCACACAGGCCAACTAGGCATGTTCCTGAAAGCCTCGAAAGTTTTAAAAACTTATACATAGCGTTAAATAATCATGAATTTTTAAGAAAATAACAAATGAGTGATCTATTGATTGAAAAAACTTTTGTTCAAGTATCTCTTTGATCTTGTGTAAGTGAGAAATTTCTTTGAGTCATGTTAAGTTTAATATCGTTACTAGGTGTTTTTTTTATCGAAATATACAAAATATATAAACGAAAAAATTAAAGAAAAAAGACTAAAAATAATTATTTGGTTTTTTTTTTTTTTTTTTGATATTTTTTGTGTCGGGGTGGGTGAGGGGTCAGTATGTTTTTGATTATTTAATGGAGCTATAAAAGTAAAATTGAGTCATAAAAAAGAAAGCATAGGTGGAGCTAGGTATGTGCAAACACAAGGACCCCCCCCCCCCCCGCTACTGCGAAAAAGTTTTTTTTTTTTTTTCTTTTTGCTTTGACTTGAAGTGCTAAGATTGATAGGGAAGGGGGGGGGGCGGAATAATGTTGGCCTTGGGCCACACTTTTAATTGGTCGCGCCCTGAATTGCATCAAAAATCGATGTTTCGTGTCCATGTTTTACCAGTACCCTGATAGCACAGTGACCCTAATGTGACGCTTTTGTGACCCCTCACACCCGTCACAAGCGCGGTCGCAACCAAGTCGCCGCAACTTACGAATGTCCGACCGCGGTGACGTCACAATGCGACTTTACAGTGACGGCGCTTTACGACCCAATTGCAACCGCGGTCACCTAGTGCCGCTTTTGCGACGTCACATCGCAGTCACCGCAACCGATGTCACAGTTTATCTAGTGACATTGCATTGACGTCACAGTAAACCAGTCACAAAAGCGTCACAATGTGACTTCTATGTGAAGTCACAATACAGTCACGGTGTGACTGTGACGCTTGTGACTCGCAGTGACGTCACTGTGACTCTTTTGTGACACGTTGTGTAATTTGCCTTAAAGTTGAAACAGAAAAATTTCATTAAAGAAGCTCAGTTAATCATAAAGCATAACTTATAAACAGTATTTGAAATAAGTTGCCGCTACGCATATTTTGCAACCAAATATTTCGTTTTTATGTCCAGATTGACATCGAAGCCGAGGTGTCGAATTTGACGCCTAAAGTTTCACATTGCAGCCATCGAAAATCCGGGTTGCCGATCCTTCCGATTGCGATCCACGATTTGTGTAACATGAGAAAATTTTTCATCTATTCAGACGCTTCTTAAATATGTAGTTGACTTGTGCTGCCCACGTGTTCGTTTTCTATTGAGTAACATTCGTAGAACGATTTTGTAATTAAAAAAAGGCACTTTTTATTTTGATGCCTGAAACACTTTTGTCCTAGTCGTAAAAACGCCAAAATTTAAATTCTGATTCGTAATTTAAATAGCACGCATAAAACAGCTCGTGCAGGGGAGGGGGGGGGGGAGATTTCATGCCAAATCAACGCTGACAGCTATTTTTCCCTGCGCCCTTTGCAGAGATCACCGCGACTCGTGCCTTTTTTGTCGCCTTTTCTGCTCAAGTTTCTATTTCACGCTCAACAAAAATCATTCTTTTTTTTTTTTTTCAATTTCTCCTTGAAACATTCTGCTTTTGGAAATTTCTTTCTGTGTAATGTTCTTGCTCTGCATTCTATTACCTGCCGTATACACGGCTTGAAAAATAAAGATATGTCATTAAGTCTGCATATTTTGCACTAATACGTACGTCGTTACCCTTATAATAGCCCAATCATCTTTTATGTCAATATCATTGATTCTCAGAGTTAGTGTATACCGCCAGATTCTTAAAACGTGCAAAATATTGGGAAGACCAAGTTGTAATTTTTAACCAAAGAAATGCTTGAGCCCTATGGTTTTAAGATTTTCGTAAGTAAATTCCGTCCATGCAGCATGCATAGCACGTCCCTTTAATAATAAAAAAAATAAAATAAAAAAATGCTTGATGTGTGCATAGTGTTCCTTCGCAGTATGCATGCAATTTGCTCTCGCATCTGTACAATGGTACACTATTGTGTTATCGAACTGATTTAAATCGGAATTTAATTGAAATTCCTATTTTTTAATTTCTTTATTCATGAACCAATGTTTTGTGCCGCCATTTATTATTATTTATTATTTTTTTTTTTCAAGTTATGAACTCATGTTTTCAAATCTCGTTTGTTGACGCTTGTTTTTCTCCTCGTTATTCGCTAAGCTTGTTTCACAAATTGATTTGCTCCCTCTCATTAGCCGCATTATTAATCTGCGATTTTATGGTCATCTCTAGATTAGTCCTTGTATACATGCAATATAATATGCTATTTGTCCGCTTTTTATTTTATTTATGTCTAAACATGTCCTAAACCATTTGCGTAGCGAAACCATAGTCATTTCTGTCTAGTTTGGAATTATTTTCAAATTGTAGTCAAAATCAATAACAAATTTCCGAATTTATATAAATTGATTTAATTAAAGTTGGGTTACTGTCAAGACTAGCGTACTCGATCTAAGACGGTAAAATAAAAATTCTCTTTTGTTATTTTTCTAAGATATTTAATAATTGAGATGTCAAATGATCATTAAATACTTCTGTACATAATAAATGGGCCTAAGTTTCAAAAAGGATATGGTAAGTAGGGGTCCTCCGTATCTCTTCTTTCATTTATTTTGGACTAGTATGAGTAGAAATGAGAATTAAAATAACTAATGGTAACCTCTTCCTTTCAGGAAGAAATACGATGGACACATCCAATTATTGGGATTAACAAGTTTGTAGATTTCAAAACGTAAGGTTTAAATGCATCCTTTTCACAACTTTTTACTCATTTCCTCTTTATTTAAATTTTTTTAAACAATATTCGATAAGCAGTGCTATTTTTGCTATCCTTATTCATAAAGTAGCTTGCTGTTTAGAATTCTTTCAAATCCTTTTTTAGTCTTAAAACCACACCGTTACAATAACTGTTATAATCGTTTATTTCCTTTAATAACTTTTTAATTAACAATGGGAATGCGTGAATTTTTGCATAAAAATGTTAGACATTATTAGTTATCTTGTGAGATTATTTCAGCATTCCATTATTTGCTGCTGTTGTTGGGCCTGCCTGAATGCTTACGCTGCTGGAACAGGTTTGATTTCATTTTGAATCTTCTTTTTGCCGCAGTTTTTTTTTTTTTTAAACTTTTTTAAAATTATTTTTTGTTTATTTATTTTTCAATCCATCTGCTATGTATTTATTTAGTAAAAAGGAAAAGGTTCCCAAATGAATATTAGGCTGGGATATTTGAATATGGGACATGGTAACTTGAGGAAAACTCCTGTTTAATTTTAAACTAACGCTAAATGGAACTGGGGCATATAGAACAGTATTGATATGTTCTCTAAAAGTAGTTATTAAACACAGTCGTTTTCAGGTATATGATAAATCAAGACAAGTGCTGTACAAAGCAATTGTTTTACTTAGTTCGGACAGAAAATTAATTTTCCGGAGTTTATTTCCCTTGTCGTTTTTGTTTGAATTCGCACAGAAGGTTGACGGAAGCAAACAATAACAATGATAAATAATAATACTGCTTACAAGCTTTGTATTCCCCTATATTGTGCTTGATTTTTGTCCTAGCAGTTTACTTTTATTTCTGCTTCTTAGGTTTTTAATTTTTCTTTTCCCCCCAGTCACCACGTTCTGTTGAACTCTCACCAGGGTAGGTACGTTGATGTTAGGAGGGGTTCAGGGGGGGGGGATGTTTTGCAGAGGATCCTTATTTGTTTTTTTTGAACTAAACTAATTTGGCGGTAAAGTAAAAACGCATTAAAGTATATTATTTAAATTGAGTTCCAATAATATAGGGTTCTGGCATCATCGTTATCCCTTCAATTATATCGCATTGTGATTCATCATGATGCAATTGATTGAGTTTAAACTTTTTTTTTTTTTTTTTTTTTTAAATTGCAAGTTCATTACAGCATCCCAACCAAATTATCTCACACTAAACTTCCAAACAGATCAATTCGACAAAATATACATTTCCTTTGTAGCGAGTTAACTTTGATTGAATAAAATAACTACATAATATTTATTAGTTGTATAACTAAGCCAATATTTCCAGCGTAATTCGTGTTGCTAGACTATGGAATCGCGAGGTTTTTAAAGTTTGACACATATTAGTTCCTATTTTTCTCACTGCTTTTCAAATTTCAGTTAGGACAATCAAAGTTGTGTGTAGTGACTCGTGAGGAAGTAACAAAAAAGTCTCATTCCCAAAAAAGCATGTATTATAAAAGATAACTCCTCGCTTGAAATACTCTCTACTTTTCCTTCTTTTTCTAGGGAATTGTACCTGTTTTCTAAAGATTCTTCAATCTAAGCGTTCTATTCTTTACCCTTTTTTAAAAAAGCTATCTTAATGCAAAAGTACCTTCCATTTTTTTTTTAAAAAAT
>JAXGGA010011699.1:0-41473 GCA_038373865.1 Uloborus plumipes | reverse complement strand
ATTTTTTTCGAAAAAGCACAAATTTAAATTTTGTTTTTTCTTAGCATTTTTTACCCAAGAGTTATGGTGTACTTCATACAATAAATTATTTCCTGGGTGTTATTGCAAGAAACGCTTCTTTATAAATTTTATATGCTTGAGAACCTCAAATACAAACAATTTTTTATGCTGCACCTATTGTTTGTAAGTATCACATTTTGGGCCGTGGTGGCCCGATTGGTAAGGCATCGGACTCGTGTCTGGAGGGACCCGGGTTCGATCCCAGCTGATCAAAGATCCACCGTCTTGATTAATGGTGGCTAGGAGACGTTAAAAATGTCGTGGTCACAAAGTCCTCCAAGTGAAACGATACCTCTGGGGGTGCTGGGCCTAGGGTTTACTCGACCTTAGGTTCTGGTTCAAAATTAAGAACAGAGCACTCTTCAGGGCCCTATCCCGGTTAAACCACGAAGCTGTGGTAGGTACGGGGGATCCTGGAGTGTGAAATGAATTGAAGTATCACATTTTAAGTGTAATCTGAGAGCACGGCCGTCTGACCGCCAAGTCGAGCAAAAGCAAGCCAATTCGATCATTCAAACAAGCGCAATGGCAGTGCTATCTTTACAGGAAGCAACTCATGTCATTTTCGACGCCCTGTAACTTTGTTGCGGATAGAGATAGGAAACTAAGTTTTTTGAGGCTAAGAGAACATGCGCTAGAGAGTTAATTAAATTTCATTTACTTGAATAGTTTATGAGATATAAAGTGTCAAAATTCGTGAAAACTAAGATGATGTAATCAAAAGTATTTTTGACTTCTAGCAGTCACACGAACCTAAAATTTTTATTGCAGATAGGGTTTAGCTTGTAATGGAAGGAAAAATTGCAACATTCCGAAATTTCACTCACGTTCGGTAGTTATAGAATTTCTTTATGTTGTGGTTAATTTTTTTGACGACAGATGGCGCTTTCTCTCCATCGAATAATCATTTAAATGACACGTACCAGTGAAAAGAGAAAATGAGAACGCTGCACACCGTTTAATATTTTTAACTCAAAATAGACTGTTAGAAGTTGAAATGAAGACATTTTGATTTTTCCTAGTCAATATTAGGATTTCGATTACTTGGATTGTTCGCAAATTGTCCTTATTATGGCCAATTTTCCTGACTCTCACAGATTCAGTGCTTATGTATTTCAGCTTATGTTTTATTGACAGAATCATAATAAAACGATTGTTGACATAAATTTGGCAATTGAGCCAAAATTCCAATGATTAAAATGTTCCTTTTTTGCTTAAAGTACAACTAATAACCATTGAATAATGTCATTTCAAATTTCTTTTACATGTTATTTTTCCTTTATGTATTGAGAAAAATACTGTTTGTTCTCTGTTGTGAAACAAATAGGGGCTTTACTAGCCCAATTGGTCAGGAGTCGCACTCGTAACTGGAGAGTCCCAGATTCAATCTCAGCCGACTAAAGATCCAAGTTCTGAAATCCTCAAAGTTCCCATTCCAAATCAATAGCTCTGGCAGTTCTGGACCTTGCATGTCATTTTTCCTTCATGCATTTGGAAAAATGCTTTGTTTGATCTTCCTAATGAAGTAAATAGGAGCCATGGTGACCTGATCGATAAGGCGTCGGACTTGTAACTGAGAGACCCAGCCAGTCGAAGATCCACTATGCTCACTAATAGAGGCTGGGGCAAGTTAAACATGGACCGTAGTCATGAAATCCTCTAAGTTTCCATTTAGAATTCTTTTGGGAGTTCTTGACCAGGGGTTGAGGTGGCTCAATCGGTCAGACGTCGGACTCTTAGCCGGAGAGTCCCGAATTTGATCCCAGCCAATTAAAGATCCACCGTGCTCACTAATGGAGGCTGGGGTACGTTATACATGCATCGTGTGGTCAAGAAATCCTCAGTTCCCATTCTAAATCTGGGAGTTCTGCAGGCCCGTCATTTCGGGATTCCCCTTAAGTCAGGGGACCCCCAAAAAGTCAGGAGGGTCAATTGCCCTCCCTGACTTTGGGAAATCAATGCATGAAAATGTCAGTATGCATTTGTTATGTTTGTATGCATTTGTTATGCATTTTGTTATGTTTGTATTTGAAATGTTTGTATGCCATTTGTTAGCAAATTTACATTGTGTACACGCCCTTTGCACCCCCCCCCCCTCTCCTGGAAAAATTCGAAATGACGGTCCTGGAGTTCTGGACCATCGGCCAAAGTGTACTGATCGGTAAGGCACCGGACTCGTAACCTGAGGGTCAGGGGTTTGATCTCATTCGATCAAACATACACCATGCTCCCTAATGGTGGCTGGGGACCGTTACACCGAAATTTTGTCTAAAACCTGAGACCATCCAGGTCAAACCGGATTGTATGGCAAGTATATTAACAGGCAACCGTCTTCAAAGTTTCAGTTTATTTATAAAACACCTGAAATTTAGTTACTTAACTTTTGAGAAAATGCTTTTATTTTAAACTTATTTATTTTTCACGCCTTAATTTCATCATTTAATAGGTGCGTTCAAGAACTAAACTTGTTTCTTGCGTCCCTTTTTTCTTGGGACTTTTGATATTAATGTATTTATTTACTCAGGTAAATAAAATAGAACTTTTCATTATTAAAAAAAATATTTAATTTTATCATGACACTAAAATTAAATATAGCTCTCCGCCAACAGCAGACGAAAAGAACCAACAACATTCACTTTCCTCAAAATATTCCATCTCTTCTATTTCATTTCTCTTGTTGTTGTCATTATAAAAAAATTATGCGCACAGACCACAAATAAATTAAATTATTGCAAAAAAATGCAAACATTGCAGACTGATTGCAAAGAAATGCAAACATTGCAGATGGTAATACATAGAAAAATAACTAATGTTAAATGCAATAGATGATAGATTTGCAAAAAGCAAAATCACTACTACTTAAACTTATCGCAGAAGACGAGAATGATAGAATTCTTTTCTTGAATTCGAAGCTTTATAGTCCAGTCAATCTATGCAAAAAAAGGGGCTAAAATCGCAAATCCGGATGTGGTTCTGAATTTTTAATATGTTGTTTGGGTCCCTTTAGGTAGTGTAAATCTAAGTTTGCACCTTTCTAAAACCTGTGCTCGCTGCGAAACTCGCGAAAAACTGCAAAATTTTCGGACATTTTTCAGTTTTTCCTTTATAACTCCTAAACTATGCAACTTTTAATTATACAAGTGAATACCCATTTTAAAGAACACTAAATTTGCAACAATTTAAGCTCAAGTGGAGTTCTGTAGGACGAATAGTTCAGGAGATATCGTACTTCGAACAATGGAGTTTTTTTGCGAAAAGTGAAAAAATTATGCTTCGACCATATTTTGGACCAAATATCGACATAAATTCCTATTTTACAAGGCAAAAAATGGACATATAATTACAGCACATTTAATCAGCTTTCATTCAAGTCCAAACAATAGTCTGTAGGTTCAATATTTCATTTACAATCGCGAAAATTAAATATTTAAAATTTTGAAAAATGAGCAAAATCTTTTCCTAATAAGAATAGGAAGGCAGTAGAAAAATGTGTAGAAGAGTAGAAAAGGGTAAAACTATATTAAAATGTTATTTTAAAAATTAAAAAAAAAAACTCTACAGGTCATTTCCACTCATTTTTTTGCTATTTTTATGATGGTTCTTGTTGGCTGTGGTCTTATCCTGACTGTTTTCAGATTTTCCCCTATCACTCCTGAACTATGCAACTTTTGATGATACATGTGCATACCCATTTTGAAGATCATTAAATTTGCAACAATTTAAGCTCAAGTGAGGTTCTGTAGGATGAATTTAGTTTAGGAGATATCGTACTTCAACAATTTGTCATTTTTTGCGAAAAATTAAATAAATATGCTTCGATCATATTTTGAACCAAATATTGACATAAATTCTTATTCTACAAGACAAAAGATAGACATTTAACTACAGTACATCTAATCAACTTTCATTTAAGCCTAAAAAGAAGTCTGTAGGTTCAATATTTCATTTACAATTGTGAAAAAACAAATATTCGGAAATTGAAATTATTTTTGAGAAATGAGAAAAATTGTTTTCTAATAAGAATAGGAGAGCACTGGACAACAGAAAAATGCAGAGTTGTATAAAAAGGGTAACACTGTATTAAAATATTATTTTCATAATTTAAAAAACCTCACAGGTGAATTTAGCTCAATGTTTTTCTTTTTTTTCTTTTGTGGGCCTTTATTAGCTGTGGTCTTATAGCTAAGCTGCAGGAATGAATGTGGTCTTCGTTCTGTCTCAAGATGTTTGTATTTTCTTCATCTCCGAGAACGTGAATGGCAAGGAAGTTGTAACAATTCTTTCTGTATTTAAATGAACATCTGGATCCAAAACAAAGACAACCTTCCTTTTCTGCAGCCTCGCAATAAGACCACAGCTAATAAAGACCCCCAAAAGAAAAAAAAGAAAAACATTGAGCTAAATTCATCTGTGAGGTTTTTTAAATTATGAAAATAAAATTTTAATACAGTGTTACCCTTTTTATACAACTCTATGCATTTTTCTATTGTCCAGTGCTCTCCTATTCTTATTAGAAAACAATTTTTCTCATTTCTCAAAAATAATTTCAATTTCCGAATATTTGTTGTTTCACAATTGTAAATGAAATATTGAACCTACAGACTTCTTTTTAGGCTTAAATGAAAGCTGATTAGATGTACTGTAATTAAATGTCTATCTTTTGTCTTGTAGAATAAGAATTTATGTCAATATTTGGTTCAAAATATGATCGAAGCATATTTATTTAATTTTTCGCAAAAAATGACAAATTGTTGAAGTACGATATCTCCTAAACAATTCGTCCTACAGAACTCTACTTGAGCTTAAATTGTTGCAAATTTAATGATCTTCAAAATGGGTATGCACACGTATCATCAAAAGTTGCATAGTTCAGGAGTGAGAGGGGAAAATCTGAAACAGTCAGGATAATACCACAGCCAACAAGAACCATCATAAAAATAGCAAAAAAATGAGTGAAAAAGACCTGCAAAGTTTTTTTTTAATTTTTAAAATAACATTTTAATACAGTTTTACCCTTTTAATACTCTTCTACGCAATTTTTTACTGTCTACTGCCCTCCTATTCTAATTAGGAAACGATTTTGCTCATTTTTCAAAATTTTAAATATTTATTTTTCGCGATTGTAAATGAAATATTGAACCTACAGACTATTGTTTGGGCTTGAGTGAAAGCTGATTAAATGTGTTGTAATTATATGTCCATTTTTTGCCTTGTAAAATAGGAATTTATGTCGATATTTGGTCCAAAATATGGTCAAAGCATAATTTTTTCACTTTTCGCAAAAAAACTCCATTGTTCGAAGTACGATATCTCCTGAACTATTCGTCCTACAGAACTCCACTTGAGCTTAAATTGTTGCAAATTTAGTGTTCTTTAAAATGGGTATTCACTTGTATAATTAAAAGTTGCATAGTTTAGGAGTTATAAAGGAAAAACTGAAAAATGTCCGAAAATTTTGCAGTTTTTCGCGAGTTTCGCAGCGAGCACAGGTTTTAGAAAGGTGCAAACTTAGATTTACACTACCCAAAGGGACCCAAACAACATATTAAAAATTCAGAACTACATCCGGATTTGCGATTTTAATGTCTAATTTGACTGGACTATTAGTCTTATTAGTGTAACTTGTGTTTTATTATTTTGAGGATTTGAAAAAGTATTCATTTATTGATGTCATTTGCTAACAATTTAGATAAGTTAAATGAACAGAGACCTATACTCGTTTCTATCTTTGTTGTGGTTGAATTGGAAAAACTCATCCCATCAAAAACATAAACTGTACAAAAATGCAAGTCTCGCTGTAATAGTTAAAAGTTGTGAGATCTCAGGAAAAACTAAGGCGTCTGTTTTAGTCAGTATTTTGTGAAGCATCTATTTAACAAATTTGTTATATAAAGACAGTGGTTTACTTTTGATTACAGAGATTAATAATTCTTAAATAAATTATTACAAAAAGAAATGAGATCCCATCAAAAACATAAAACGTACAAAAATGCAAGACTCGCTTCCACCGTTAAAAGTAGTAAGATCTCGTGTAAAACCAAGTCGGTAGTTTTAGTATCTTGGGAAGCATATCAATTTAACAACTTTATCATCAATAGTGACTTGGCAATCGCATCCTGACATACCTAATATCACTAGCAGTATGAGTATTTTATTGTACTTTCTCATATATAAAGCGTAAATTAGATCTGCTAGCACTATGTTTTATTACGAAGGCTCCAAGTAATAGGTCATTCTGAACTTATTCATTTCGAGCGCAAAAAATCTCGACAAGCAGACTTCATTGGTGACAACACTCAAGAGACTTGTAAAAACTATAAATTTTAAAAATTCATATGAAAAGGTTATGAGAGCGAGTATTTTGTTTAGCATCGGCTGCATCATTATTGGCCTCAGTGAAACGGGACAAGTAGCTATTATTACTACATTAGTTTGTTGCAGCGCGATTGCCAAGTCATAACATTTATTATACAATTAAAGATGTCTAATATTGATATGATCAGTATAAATGCTGAAAGGTAACTTAATAGGATACTATTAATGATAAATTTATTAAATTGATATGATTCCCAAGATACTAAAACTACCGACTTGGTTTTACCTGAGATCTCACTACTTCTAACGGTGGAAGCAAGCCTTGCATTTTTGTACAAATTTTATGGTTTTGATGGGATGCAATTATTTTCAAGCAAAAGACATTTTTTATCTTTTTTACCCTTTATTTATTTTTTCTTTTTTTTTTTGAATTATCCGCGATACCCGTGCCACCCAATTCCACGGATAATCTGGAATGTTGTGTAATGTTTGTTTCATTCAAAAGGGTACTAGGTAGGTTGTTCATTTTGACCACTAGAAGTGTATACTACATGACTCATTATAATGCCTAGATTTAAATCCTTATTGGATGCTGGATGTAGGTTACTCCACCGAATCCTACCCTGAATATGTATCTCTTACTGTGACCACTTTGGTAGCTGTGTGGTAATTTTAATCAACATAAATCTTGCAACAGTATGAGCATCCTTTTTGGGGATCAATAGCTTTCCCCTCCACTGATTTGGAAAAAAAAAAGGTTTTTACACATAAGTGGGTGTAGCTTTTGTTGATTTTACACAAAATTTGCACGTACACACCTTTTGCCCAGAGAAATTAGAAACAATGGGTCTGGCAAAATGCCTTGCGAATTTTTTAAACTGTTGTGGTTTTAAAATTCAAGATTATATAAGACATTACAAGCAATGAAACAATTGATTAAATATTTGTATATTTACCGCTCAACTCTTGTTTCCAAATACTTCAAAAATGATTCAGCTGTTTATAATGAAGATTGTTTACTTTTAAATTCAGTGCAAATGATGATAGGCAAAGGCTAAGCTAACTTTTTTTTTTCACTCTTTAACCCCATAAGATAAAAATTAAGAAACAATATTTTCGCATGTTACAAAATAAATTTAATTTATTTTCAGGAACTGCAAATAGTGTAGCAAAGTAGTTTAATATTCTGGAGAGTGCTTACATTTCAGCTTTTGCAAAACTTGCTGTTGGTTTGCTAGCAGTAAATAAGTAAAGCATTTTTTTTTAATCTCCATTTATTTTAAATTTTATATTCAATTGTTTATTACTTTTATTAGTGCTATCTGCATATAACTACGGTTTTTTGAGGCAAAGCAGAAAAAATTTCTGCAAGAAAAAGTGCTTATTTTTGCTTTACAGTATGTGGTTGCAGATATGTTTCTAAGAGTTGCAAAATTTCAGTGAATAATTCCAACCTCTTTACAAAATCTGCTATAATTATTATCCTTAAACAAGCAAAATTTTTACACTTATAAATTATTCGGTGTGAGAGAAAAAATTGCATTTAAATTCACAGCATGAAGCAAAATCTTACTTTTGTTTACATTAGATTAATGTGAAATTTCACAGATATCAAACATTACCTAAGCACATTATATTTGAAGTGTCACAGGCTACAATTCTCCCATTTTGATCCTTTATAATGTTATTAATCATCACTTGCACGATTAGTTTGTGTGACACCCAAATAGTTTTATGCTAATATCATTAAAAAATATATTAATGGGATATGGCACCGAAGTACATACGGCGATTATTCCTTTGAGACTATATAGCAAGAGAATAAAAAGAAGCGAACATTTGCATAACATTTGTGCGAATTTTTTATGCTGGGTTTTAAAGTTTTCGCGATCAGGGATAAACAAAGTTGTATCGCTAGTTAAGCTACGTGATTAACACACCCAAACAATTAAATGCTTGCCGAAGTTTGAAACAGAAATAACTTAATCAAATTCACGTAATCTTCTTGAATAACAAAGTTTGGGCAAAAATATAGAAAAGAAATCTATTAATTAGAAAATTTTCATTGTATAAAAATAACTTAAAAACTTACTAGTTAGGCGGATTTTCATAGCTCCAATCCTTCTACTAGGTTGATTTGCCATTTGGCTTTACCAAATGAAACCTAAATAATCCTTATGCAGAAGCACATTTCACAACATATTTTTCTCCAGTAATCCATGATTGTTTCTTTAACAAACTTTGTAGTCACAAACTTTTCTCACACTTTACGGTTCTCATTACGTGACATTACCCGTGACGGAATGATACAAGCTACTAGACATCCCCACCGATCCTTGATTGGGTGACAGTAGTGACAAGTCAAGTATTCTGCCGCGAAAAAAAGTAGTCTGTTTACAAAGGATCTTTAATTTTACAAAAAAGTTATTTTAGTGTTAAATTTAATTACTAATTCCGAATTGTAGTTTCAATTTTACTGCTGTTTTAAGTAGCATCGGTGAAAAAAAATATACAGCAATTTTTTTCACTAAACGTTTAAGTAGAAATATAGTTTTTGAATGAACTTTTTGCATAAAATTCATAAAAGTTTTTTCTTTAGTTTCTCCCTTTGTTTCTGACGAATTCTTAGAAAATCAGTAGTACATTGTGTTTCGTAACCATTCAATTTTATTACAATAGCTACCAGGGCCGCCGTGAGCCACAGTGTCCCTTTGTAAAATGTTTCTACTTTCTTTTCTTTTTGCAATTACACCGCACAAAAACAAGAATTAACTGTTCGAATCAGGACTGACAGAAATTTGTATCCTTTATTTTGCTCCAACTAGGGGCTGCTGTTTTAACATTTTACAAATGCTACTTTTTCAAGAAGTATTTTCGAACCAATATCAAACACGGCTATTCCAAGGTTTGAACGAACTAGACTTACGTACGCAAAATCTACGGAAAAAAAATTCGAATTTTAACGTTTATCAGAATTATTTTATTTTACTTCGACGAGTGAGCAACCAGAAACAACGCAAAGGGCTTCATAATCGAAACTCCTCTCTATACTGTTACAACCTCGGCAAAACGTCGAACGATGTTGCGACATCTCAGTGCGTTTAACTACGTACGTCAATAACGCTCATTTTTCCATTTGATGCAATTAGAATCATTTTATTAAATAAATTGCTTTGAAACTTAGATACATAACAATATAACGAAGTGTTTGTTGACACAAGGTTTTGAAAATCACAGAAATAAATGTGAAAATGAAATTTCCTTGTCCATATGCAATCTCACGACACTGATGAGCGCATCTTCTGATTCCCAAGAGGAAAAATAAATTAAAAAATAATAATAATAATTTTTCAAAAATTTTTCCATTTTCAATGTTTTGCAACATGATAGAATCTACATTGGTGTAATTATTAGTTTTTGCATTTGGAAATGCGTTTTCAAATTTGCTTATTGTTATTTGAAAAATCGCATAAAAATAAATATTTAATGCTGTATTCATTTTTTTCTCCTTTTTTTACAGGTGGGGGGGGGGTCTTCGCAGTACTCAGGGGGTGCGCCCTTGCTCTTGGGCGGAGATAGGTTGCCCATTATTATACTCTTTCTCTGGAAAATTTTGAAAATTTTTTTTCTTTTTATGTAGTGAAAGAAAAGAATAAATGAAACTGCGTTTTTTTTTACTTGAAAAAAGAAACCATAAACAAATCTGAAAGCTTGGTGAAAATTTTAATAGTTCAAAACTAAAAACACAGAGCAGAGTAGATTTTTTTTTTTCTTTTTGTGATGTTGTGAATAATTTTTAATCAAGATCTTTTCAAAAAAAAAAAAAGATATTCCTTCTGATGTATTTTACTTGCAAAAACCTTCAGTCACACTCGGTTTTTAAAGCGTCCTGAGCTGTTGAGATTGGCCTTTCTCCTATTGAATCCTTCACAATTATAAATTAGTAACTATAATCAATTTATTACATACTGCCTTCAGTTATCAAAAGATTTTGTGTTCAGTTCATTAAAAAATATTTATGTATTACTAAAAATAAAACATTAATTAATTAAATCCGTCTATTTGCCTAGCTTCTTGTGAATCTGTTGGTACTATAATTGGAAGCAAAATTTCGGATCCAAACGTCAGAGAAAAGAAATCAAAGAGGAGAGGTTTGAGTGGCACAGCGAGAAATTTTTCATGGGTAGACGAGAGTTTCACTTGAGTATACTTACACACAATTTTTATGAGGATTATCCCCCCTCATCTCCCTCTTCATTATGCTATACTGTTTGGTTGACTAGAGGGCCTATATTTTCCCTTAGGTCTTGGTTAAGCTGCTGCCAGCATGGCTTGCTTCCACTTAGTGTGAATACTTGCTGAAAAGTATTCTTAGATTTTTAACTAAATAAAGTCTATACAGATTTGGCGCGAATATGATCTGTATTTAGATTTAAAATCGTTTACCCTAGGAAAACTGATTTCAAGAATTTCCTCTTTTGGGAAATGTAGTATGCTGTTTGATTTGGTTAGATAGTAATATTAGCATCACTAATTTAAGAGAAAAAATATTGAATTTTGATATCTTAAATTTATGTTATGTTTTTCACAATTACGAATTGCAATAGGTGTGCATGCTGTGTGTAGGCGGGAGTGTGAGTGTGTGCTCCTTCGCCACCATGTCCTGCATGGGCCAGGGTGCAGGTCCAGGTTAATGGAGTACCAAGATAGACTGCAAATCTGAAAGAGGGACTACAGAACATTTGAGGTTTAGCACTTTGTTAATGCTAAAAAAACACACACACACACACACACACAAAATAAAATAAATAATCAATATTTCAATTGCATTAATCCCAAATTTCAGAAAAAATGTTTGTTCAAGTTTACAGAGAAAGCAGCCCATTCTCACCACCGGCAATGGCATACCCCCTCAAGCACAAAAGAGCTCCCTTCACTCCAAGAATGAGACAAGCCAAAACGACACTGAAACCTATATAAAATCCCCCCCCCCCCCACAACATGGGCATCCTTGAAAAAGAACAACAATGCTGATATACATAAAATTTTTAATAGTACAACACCTGAAAGCATCATAATTTAACAAATATTTTTCTCACTCTGGACAAAGTTAAATCAAATATAGAAATTGAAAGTTGACTATAGTTTTTATTATATACAGGCACCAGATTACAGACAACTTAAACAATTTTTTACTAGGTAATTCAAAAGAGTCAATAAAAAGTATAAGTTAAAAAAATGACCTGGAAAAAAAAGGACATTGATATTCTAGTATTACTGATGCAAGCAACATAAGTGAATAAATATTTTAGAACATTAATGTTGAAAAATTAATACAAATAAAGTTTAAAAACATGTTTTTTACGTAACTGATTATCAAAGCCCAGACTCATACAACATTTTGTCTTTGGTTCACCAAAGCCTATGACATCTATTTACAAATTGTTCAGAAAGAAAACAAAAACATCATTTTAAAATTTGATACATGGGTACTAATTTTAATTTTACTTTTAATGTAATGAATTAGCTTTAGCATTTGTTTCCAAAGAGTGGGTGCAGCAGCACTTTTCTATGTGAACATAGAGCAATTTTTAACTTTTTGGTTATGGAATCAATTATCTGTAATAGCTCCAGAATTAATATAAATTAGATTTACTGCACGTCAGGGTTTTTGGAGGTGAAACAACATTGTGAATGTCTTTTTCGTTTTTTTTTATTTTTAAGGAATTTCGCAAAATATTTAAGGAGTGATTAAAAAAAATAATTTGTGGGATGCTTTTGCATTTTGTAATCATTTTTTTTTTCGGTTATGGAGGTCACTTTTCCACAAAAATTGTAAAACTGTTCTGATGACTTTGTATAACCTATAGCCTATTTCCTATCTTAAAAAATCTCTCTTATAAAAATGTATCGTACTAACAAAGGTAAGCAAGGAATAACATCAGAGAACTATATCTCTTCCAAACAATCAAAAAAGGTCTTATCCAACCTATGCATCTTTCTCGATAGCACTACACTCTGTATACTTGTATACTGGTTCACAGTATATTTTACTTAATGTAAAACTTTCTAATAAATATTAATGGTTGAACACGACCATTAAAGTTAATCAAATCTTTTGCGTATGTATGTTTCGATAGCCTTGACGCTTAGAATTAAAACAATAAACAGGATTTGATTTATTTTTAAAATTTATGCAGATTTAATATACTTTTTAAAAGCATAGTTTTAATTTTAAAAGAATTGATTTTCTAGAATATTTTTTGTACCAGGCTTTTGACTTGCACTTTAATGTCCATTTAATTTTTTATCTGTTATGCGACTTATTGGAGGTGATTTCGAATCACAATGAGAAAATTCCATGTTTAAGAAAAAAAAAGGATCATTGCAGAAGGAATTTTCAACCTACTCCTTACCAGGAGGTAAGAGGGATAGTTTGAAGTAATATTGTTGAAAAACAGTTTAGCAGATTGCTAGGTAAATAGGCGTTATCAGAAACCACTACTCTCAGCTTTAAGCCAGTTCATTGCATTCTTTAATAAATGTTTCTAAGACAGCATGCTACTAAGACAAGTAGAATATTTTAATGATAATATTAGAGTGGTAAACTTCAAATCTGGAAAAAAAGGCAGATAATACAAAACAATTTTGTAAAGATGTCATTTTAAAATCTAGTAAACAATTGGGTGCCTCATTAAACCCTTGTAATGGTGACAATATTGTAATATATCTTATTGAATAATGCTACTAAATAAAATTAATATCATTCTGGATATTTATAATTAATATCTTTTAATAATGCATCTGACAAAGTTTCTGGGGTGACTTTGACACCAAGGAAATCTTCAACTAACAGCCGAGGAGGCTTTGAACCACCATGTGCTAGGACTTCATTGCGGTATTTTTTCCCTGCCTCAAAGCTGAAAGGATTGTCTTTAAAATATTCGTACCATATCCATGAAGCTACAGCACGAGACACAAGATATGAATAATATTTGGCACCATAACCTACCAGGTGTCCAAAACGTAGCTGCCACGCTGTATTTGGAACATGTGGCAAACCATAGAAAGTATTTTGTATTTGGGCCAATAAATCGGTGGTAGAACAATTGAGCAACTGAAAACCATGGCAGGCTTGGTCAAAAGCAGCGTAAAATACTTGCAACTGGGTTTCAGAAGCCAAAAACATTTTTTTCGTACTACGCAATTTTTGGACTAGACCCATTGGTATTACCTCTCCTGTCTTGTAGTGTCTTGCAAATTTTGAGACTACTCTAGGATCTGAAGCAAAATATTCCATTAAGACAGACGGAACTTCAGCTAAGTCGGTAGAACACCTAGTTCCTGTGACATGTTGATAGGTTGTGCGTGCTAGCATGGAGTGCATTGCATGACCCATTTCATGAAACAAATTGTCCACCATACAATGAGTTAGAAGGGAAGGTTGTGACCAGGTTGCATTTGGTAAGTTCAGCATTAAGACAACAATAGGTTTCTGATAAGTTCCATCGTCGCACAGCCTACCTCCTTGAATTGTGAAATGACAGTCTTGATTCGGCTTTCCAGGACGCTCAAAAAAATCACAATAAACGTAACCAAGAACTTCATCATTTTCGGTTACACTCAATTTAATTACATCTTCATGCCACAATTCTCCATCTTGTACATCTTCAACATTCAAAGTCACTTGATAAAGAGAGTTAAAAATGTAGTTTAATCCATCCATACAAGCTCCTAATGAAAAATATGGACTATAATCGGAAGATTTAACATCAAACTTTTGATGTCTTGCTTCTGACATCAAATAAGGAACATCCCATGGCATTAATGATTTACTACTTTTATTGATTTCTTGCTTTAAATTTAACATAACATTGTAATCGCTTTCTGCTTTTGGCTTCAGTTTTTCACTTAATAACTTTAAAAATTCATGCACAAATTCTGGAGTTCCAGCTATGCTTCCTCGCACTGCACGATGAGCATAAGTGGGAAAACCACATAATTTTGCCAGTTTATGCCGAGCCATCAGCAACTCATTTAACAACTCTTCTTGTTGTTTGTCAGGATATAAAAATATTTTATAAGCTGCTTCTCTCAACAGCTCATTTTTTGAATCTGCAAAAAGGCCATTTACAGCAATTGTTTCTCCATCCACGGCGAAACATTGTCTAATGGTTTCTGGAAGCTGGGATTTTAATATTGTTCTTGGACTCAAAGTCTTATTCATAAAGTGGGAGCCAACATGCAATATGTAATCATTATAAGCAACTATTTTTTCCCGTTTCTCTTTTTCCAAGTGAATCCCACATTGCTCAAAATCAAATAAAAACAAGTTCCCAACATAGTCATCTATGTCATCTGTAGGACACACATCTCCATTTTCTAAAACATGTTTCAAGTTAATGTATAAATCTGTGTTTGTGTTAAGTTTTTCAACTAAGTTACTAATATTAACAGAGGTCTCTTTGGCTGCATATGCAAAACGCTCCTGTGGATGACCTATTCTTACAAATTCTGCTAAGTCTGCAACCTTACAAATAGTGTCTGACAACTCATCAAAAACTCTAACCATTTTTCTTTGACGCTTAGAGAATAAGATTTCGTGTATTAAGCATTCTGCTTTGCTAACAGCAGTATCTTTTAGTAAATAAAATCCATTGGGCTCTTGCAATTCACTGTAACCAAATATGCCAGTACTTTCGCCTAAAAAGTGAGATTTTAAGGATTTAACTTTGGATGGTTTCGTGTTGAAAGCAGATGCTACAGAAGACCAGGTAGTAAGATTACTGCTCAAATATAACCTTTCAATTGATCTTGATTTTATAAATATTAAGTTTAATACGTTCAGCATTTTGAAACACGAAAACTAATCGGTTTAAAAATTTTAAACAATGAACTTCAAAACTAGGGTACTGAGCATAATTTTTTTAATTGCTTCAAATCGTAGGCGTAGAATGTTTTGCATGAACTGAACGCTTATATAAGTTGAGTCATTTAGTTTGAAATGTTTTTGCATTCAAAAATGCTGGCATCAAAAAGTGTAATAGCTTGCGCTTCCCCCTTTTAGTTCTATTTACATCTGCATTGATCTTGGTTCTTATTACACTAGTCAAAAGCTAGATTGAACTTACATATTTTTCAGCACATGCATTTTTTTTTTTCGTTTTTCTGTAACCAGACGATCGAAAAACGAAAACAATATAGTTGAGCTGTCTATATGCTGGCATGAGTAAACTTTTTAAGTCAACTTCCTAAACTTCACATAATTCACGTCTTTTATTTTGTTCATGGAATCAAAAAATATATAAATGTTTTTCGATAGCAGTTTGAGTTTCTAAAAATATTTATGATTGAATTTAATAAGAAAAAACATATCTAAAGTTTCATTCTCCTTAAAAGTTGCACTCATTTTTGTGAAATTATAGAAATTTGTGGCAATATTTGAATCGTGGTGGACATTGTTTACAAAATTAGTGAAAGAATGTAATTTAACTATGAATTTGCTATTTTTTCAAAATGTGTTGATTACTTTCCATTTTTCTTTTATTCTCGTTATTTACAAACAATATTAAAATATGTTTCTTCATTAATATCCTTATTTTATAAAATATCAAGCACAATATTTATCGCAAACTTTGAGGTCTTATGCAATTGCTTATACTACTTTTGTTCAAATGCAATTTTTATATTAACTTTCTGAATGGACCCTGTTGACATTGCAGTTAAGAAGTGAGTAAACATTTTTTCATATTTTATTTGCATTTAAATTACAAGAATGGCCCTTTTAATTTGCTTCACGTTGTTTATGAAGACCCTATCAGTGATAGGATCCAAATCATTGAAGAACTGATATGCGTGAAATTTTTTGAACTTTTTTTTTTTATAGTGAGAGGCATACTAATGAAAACGATAGTGAAATGTTGAACGTTTTACACGTTCCAGCCTTCTTGTGGAAAGCAACTCACCCTTTATCAAAGCAAAACGGAATTCTATGTTGTCTTTTGTTAAAAAATGCAACTGATATAAAAATCTAGCGACGATGAGAGAAACTGTAACCCAAACGAGAATGCTAGTCAAATGTTATTTTTTGGGAGTAAAATAGGTCATTGCTGTTGACTCGAATGACTTCAAGTGACATTTGAAGTGCACCAATTTAAAAAGAAAAACATGATATATTTTTTAAATATTTAGGTGTTTAAAAGCTACTTTTCCAGTTTAAATTAAAAAAGTTCCGCTCCTTTTGCTTTTACATTATTAATACTTTGCATTTGTCACATATTTTTTTGCTGCAAATTTTTCAGCATTTGTCTTCGGGTTATGATGTTTCTTATTATTTTTTAAATTGTGCACAACACAAATCATATTGAGTACGAATACTAGTAAGAACCTCTTTTCTTTATTGCAAACTAATACTTAATCGGAGGTCAAAATTAGCATTAGTCAGTTAGGAGCCAATGGCACCTGATTTTTTTTCTTAGTTGCCAAAATAATTCCCTTGGTTGCAATTTCCAAATTACGTTAATTAGGTGCATAAATCGGTATAACTTTGATATACCCCCCAAAAATTACGCGCCAAATCTGGCATTCCCTACGGTCTCTTTAGGGTTGCTGTTTCTTATTTTGCTGTTGCCAATTTAGGTTTTTTCAGCTTTTAGGTTTTTGCTGTTGCTAGATTTGGTATTTTCTTGCATTTTGTACCACTTTTTGCGTTTTTTTTTTTTTTTTTAAATCTTGTTAAGATTTATAAAAATTAAATAATAGGCATGAAATTTCGAATTACCTTTTTATAAAGATCTCAAATGCAAATGTTATGACACTGTAATCGAATTAAATAAAAAGAATTCCCCTTTACTCTCTTTCTCTCAAAAAAAAAGAATAATTATATTTTTTGTTAATAAACTTGGTTGTATTTTGACTTTTATCGGCAGTCTTCTCTTTCTTTATTTTTCCACACTGGGTTAGGACTTTATATGACTATGTGTTTTTTTTTTCTTTGTTGTTTCTTTGATGTTGAATTGTTATTTTATTTACAAATATAATGAACATTTTTTTTTACATGAAACACTCAAAATTAGGGATGCAGCGAGTAGCACTTTGGCCAAGTACCGAGTACTCGGCCTTTCACTACTCGGCCGAGTACCGAGTATCGAGTATCAATTGTTTTTTAAAAAATCATTGACATACAGCGCTAGGGTCAGGTGGGGGAAAGTGGACGGGGGAAAGTGGTGGTATATTAAAAAACTCCTCTTTTCATATATTATTAATGCATTTTAATAAAAAATTTTTGTAGTGAATAATTTTTGAGATTATGACAGGGTTAGAAATCATTACAAAATTTTACTGGTCTTCTCGACCAGTGAACAGGAATATATACTGGTTAACAGACAATATCACTGGTCCACCTTAAATCATTAACCACATTTTTTTTCTTAAAAAAATGGTAGTCTTTGGATTGTTTATTATTTTTATGGTGATTCGAGGCGAATTCTACTGGTCTGGAACCAATGGACCAGCAGTAAATTCGAACCCTGACATATGAACTGATCATTGGAATAGACCTCTATATAATAGTTCTTAGAACAAAAATCCCACTGAATTTAACTTATGCATTGTTTAAAATATTTTATTTACTTTGTCAAAAATTTAGAAAAAAGTTATTTTTAAAATGAAAGTACATTAAATGAATAAATATAAAGTACCAATTAAGTTGGAATTATATTAATCTATTACTAATTTACTCTATTAAAGCATTACAAACTTCAATATTTTCAAAATTAACTTGAAAATTTCTCACTAGATGGCAGTATACCCATAATTTGTTCCTCCAATATATATATTTTTGCATATTTTTAATTATGGAAAAAGGTGTCTTGAACTATTCAATTTTCTACAACTACTCGGTATCGGCCGAGAACCTGATCCAAATTTGGCCGAGTACCGAATATTTACCGAGTACTCGGTGCATCCCTACTCAAAATGGTATTCAGAGGTGGAGGGAGATGGTAAAAACAGATTTTTGATAAATGTTTTTTTTCTTTCATATTCTGATACAAATTGTCAAGTAGTGTGGAACTAAACATATGGAAATGTTAAATAAATGCTCAACATAAAAAAAGATTCAAGAATATGAAACATGACAGCAGAAGTTTTGAACTACAAGAACCAATTTTCATTTCAACTTTTTTTTACGGAGCCGGGGGGGGGGGGGCTTAAAAGACAAGGGGTGCAAAAAATATCCTTGTATTTAGTTGAATAGGCTTTACACGATATGAAATTCAAGAAATTATCAAAAGAGGTACAAATGAGAAACAGATGATAAAAGATTGCTGCACAACTGCAATGTGCTAAGCCTTTTTTCGATGTGAATAGGAAATCAGACAAAAGTAAATTAATCTACAGCGTTTTTCATAGAATTGTCATTATTTGTTGCACTCTAACAGTAAAATGAAAAAAAAATGCTCAGAAACATCGATTATGGCGATTTAATTAAAAATTAAGAGTCAGCTTAACCTTTAGGAACTGGGTGGTACAGTACATGTTGTACCATAAGTCTTTTTTCTTTAGAGTACGGAGTTAAAATTTTCACTCGAACCCTTTGGAGCGGGGATTTTTTCAAGGTTTCATACATCTGGTACGACAGTTTGTACCTTCTCTTTTCAATGGAAAAGAAATATGTGGTTCAACTGTTGTACTACCTATGTCAAAAGAAAAATTTCCAAAAAACAGCCCGGATCCAAAAGGTTAAGCGTTTAAAAAAAGTCAAACTGGAAAATTTCAGTGCAAAACATGTCAAAGTCATTTAGTATATCAATATGTGAGAAATAAGGCTTTTATTAAGCAGTTTAAACTTCCAAAAAAGTTGGAGATTTTTTTTTATTTTGTATGTGTTTGCCAAACTTATCTCACCTGCAGCTCTGTGTTGACATGAAGTGATGAGTCAATCTTCATCAATCAGTGTAGAACAGCATTTTCCAGGAGCGGGAGGGGAAGAAAGGATTAAGGGGACATAGGGGCAAAGGAACAAAAGGCACAGCATGTGCTGTTGATGTCTTTGGGAGGGAGGAAAGGAGAGATACTACTGGTCATCCTGCCCAGAGCTGATTCTTCCATAATGGCGGGAAGCTTTTCTGCTATTGTGAGGTTGATGTTCTGAAAACTAACCTTGAGCTACTGGAAAAGGGACAGGGAAGCAAAAGTTAGGCGTCAGAGGGACAACTATTTTCAAAATCGCGGTTGTCAAAACGAAATTTAAAGTTGCAAAATACGACTAACGACCGCTAATTTCGAGCACTGTACTTAATACGCAGATTTAGTGTAAAACATACATTAGGTGCAAAGGTTAACTAAAATTACAGCAAAAACTATACTTTTCTTTTAACTTTTATTTATATGGTTTATAAATATAGCATGAATGTTTCTTTTTCCTAATAGTGCCCTGAAGTTCATATCCTTGATTCAAAATGTTTGTGATGAAAAGAGGCTCTTACTGGAACAGAAGCAGACTCAAGAATTTGGTTCTTTTCTACTAGAATGGTAAATCTTGTTATTCTACATACATCTCCCTCCCTCCACTTGTTTACAGTAAAAATTTTGAGTTTGTGTGTTTGGTTACGCTTTACGCGAGACCTGTGTATGAACCAGGCACGTGCCGTCAATGAATGCCTAGGGTAGGCAGATGCGAAGATTTGTGGAATAATATAGATCTTTAAAAACGCATAAAATGTAAAAAGCAATAAAATAATATGATATGAAAGATTTTTACTTACAATACAAATTATATACATATATGCAGGAATATTCGCCTGCATATATGTATATAATTTATATATCTCATTTCCATATTGCAGGGATGAAAATCCCACGCGGATTCGGGATTTATTTTTTCCTTCTTTCCGCGATCTGAAAGTTAATGTTGCATGATGTTTAGAAAAAAATATATGTTTTCATTTATTGTTAAAATAAAGTATAAAATAAGTTGATTTGAAGTAGTAGAGGTTGAAATTACTTCCAACTTCCAAAATGAGGGATACGTTTTTAGGATGCAGCAGGATTGAAACCTCAAGGATGAAATGCAATTATTGGCGAACTGTGTGCTCTATTTTGGCATACTGCCAAAAATATAAATTTCCGTTGTAGGAAGTAGACATTAAAAAAAATTAGCAAAATGTTCGAGATCTTAGTCAAAAAAATCGCAAAAATTATTTTGATCTGTAAAATTTTTCAAAACAACTAAAGACCATACAAAATAAATTAGAAAATTCTGTTCTTGAGAAAAAGTGTCTAATTCATCTAAAATGACATTCCCTCCCCGCATTTTTATTTGGTTCTGGATTGTTTTGTATAACTTAAAAAGATAGAAATAGGAAAAGAGCGAAATAGAGGTTTTAAAAATAAAAAGCAAGGGTCTAGCCAGAGGAAATTTGGGTCCGTTAACGGACCCTTCACAAAAATCCGATCAAGCAAAATTACCTTTCACAAAATGCTGATCAAACAAGACGGACATTTCACACATTATTCATTCAAGAAGTAAATCTGAAATCAAAATAACGCATAGCATATTTCTGTGTAAAAGCCCATAACTTTTGGGCCTTTTCTGAAGTTAAAGAAATGAATCGCTTATCCGACAATTTTGCGAAAAAAAAAGAAAAGTCGGCACTTCCGCCTGCAATACTTTGGGCAAGCGATAAATCTTCAATGTAAAATGCAGCACTTTTTGATCGTTTCTTTTAAAGAAATAAAAACTTAAAAAAGGTAGTTGTTTTGTTTTACTAGTTCTGCTTGTTTGCTTCATCATATGCAAATCAAAATGGCTTGCTGCGATGTTGTTATAGATTTCTCTTGAAATGCAGAGTAAGGATTTTTCTCCCTGCTCTTGACTTAAACAAAAAGGAAATAATAATTATAGCAATTATCTGCGAAATGAACTTAGAACTGTAAACAGATAGCTAGGATTAGAGAAAAAATATGGGATTGCTTCTGGTAGAGTGATCAGCTATTTTAAATTATCGCCATCTGATGTCTTTGGTGCGATGTTTTGACCTTATTTTGGCAGAAAATTATCTGGATTTTTTTTTTTTTTTGCTTACAAGGGTGGTGTTTTGGTTATATTCAGGAAAGAATGTATTTTTTCGTCTGTTAATATTGGAAGTCCGGTATTGTCTGTTTTGCTACGTCTCCCTACCGAATTTTTTCCTCCGAATTTTCGGCGAATATGTCGGGGATAATTTAATGACATTCATCATATAAACCTGATAAAATGTAATTCTAAAATTATTTGACTTTAATAAATTATTAATTTACCGTTTTTATACTTCTTTCATTTTGAAAAATGTGATCTCTGCATCCAATATGAAAATCGAATTTTACTTATTTTTCAAGCTAATTACTCTTTATTAGGAGGCAAATAAATAAAAATTCGCTTTATATTTTTTGTTCAGATCACTATTTTAAATTTTTTAAAGCAAAATTAACTGATGTTTTATGAGTGTAAATGTTAAATGCTGAATTCATGGTTTCATTTTATTTTTGCATTAATTGTGTAAACAGACATTCATAATATGTTTATCATAGACCTTTAAAATGCAATTGTAAAAAAAAAAAAATACCGAAATAAATTCGTTTAGATTCCATTCTAATGCTTTTGATACTATTATTTTGAAAACTGCAATCTCTTTTCATCCGCTACAGGAATCGGATTTTTCGCATTTTTGATGTTTAATACGCTTTCTTTTAAGGAAAACAAATAAAATTTCTTTTTATTTTTTATTAAATTCAAAAAAAAAAAATTTTGCAATTTTTTTTTAAATTGTTGATTTTTTACAAAATTATTTGATTTTTCACAAAATTATTTAGTTTTTCACAAAAAACGGACCCTGTGAAAAATCCTGGACAGACCCCTGAAAAGCCTTCAATCTTCCGTTTTTGCCTTCAATTTCACAGTACAAATTATGCAGAGGAAATCTCACATGACTAATTATGCATAATTAAAAAAAAATCTGTTCAAATTTTGAGCCGCACAATTTTTCCTCTTTTTTGACTTTGAGCTGTTTTCATCCCTGATATTGGATGCAGTTTCAACTTAATCCTACGAAAAAGCGGGATACAAAAAAAACCTAAACAGTTGAAAATTACTGTATTTGATAAAAAAGAAAACACGACAATGGAAATAGCAAACTGTAAGCATTCAACAGTACTGTACAAAAGACGGTATCAAGACATCTAGACCGTAGAAACGCCACAGACTCTACAGGCACAGTTCTGCGCATGACGCAGTCAAGTTTCGGCGGAGAACAGAAGAAACCGCAAAGGCACTTTTCGGACAGCCTTTCGTCGTCGCTTTTCGAACATTAAGGGAGAAAAGTGCGGGGCACGTGCACTCCCTAATACTACGCATAGTATAGATACAGTGGTTGAAAAGCAGCAGTCGTCGGTACTTTTTAAGGAAGAAAAATGAACATTTCCGGGTTTTTTTCTGCTCTATTCGCTGTTTAATGCTTTAATATTTCCAAATCAGCGCATCACATGTCATTTAATGAAATTAAAAAATTGGTATGTTTCCCTCGTGGGTAGGCACTGCCTACCCAGACGGCACGTCTCTGGTATGAACTCATGTCCAATTTGACACAGTACAATGTGGATAAACAATGTAGAAGGGCAAAACCAGGAAGAATTTTACAGCTAGAGCAAGAGAGAGAATCAAACCCTCCGCCATGCGATTGTAAGTTTAAATGTTGGTTGACATAATGACTTTCTAATGCATCTTAAAACACCAGTATACATCTTACATCATTCAACCTAATAAGGTTTTTTTCTAAACCGATGCATTGATACCAGACCAAATGCAAATCCAAGAACTAATCTACAGACACCAGTTGACATTTGCCATTTTAACAGGGACGTCATTTCGAAATTTTCCAGGAGGGGGGGGGGAGGGGTAGGGTGCATACACAATGTAAAATTTACCAAAAAGTGGAAAAAACCACTCCCACTTATATGCCAATACATTGATTTCCCAAAGTCAGGGGGGAGGGCAATTGACCCTCCTGCCCCCTCTAAATGACGGACCTGCAGCTGCACATTAATCTCTATTTTTTTCACACTGATGTTTACCACTGATTTTTTCACTGTTGGCAGTATCAAAAGATGATCGGGCATAACAACAAAGGTGTGAAGATTTAGTTATGGAAGACTTTTCAAGCAAATGCTGGTTAAAAAACAGATTTTGCGAAAAAAAATCTTTTGTAGAGATGCTACTTAGCTATCCATTGTCTCCCTTTCTGCTAGACATGGTTACGGAGCTCTACAGTTGATTTCATTTACATTTCATGTTTGTTTATAATGCCCCTTCAAAGCAATGAGTATGCTTGTCAACTCTTCCGTTTTTGCCGGAAAACTTACGCTTTTGACATTTTTTACCCTTTTCCGGCCATTAGATAAACTATTCACCACCCCCCCTCTGTTTTAATTTCCTTTAAATAAAAAAATACTTTTAAAAAAAGTTTTTCAAAAAAGTCAAAAAAAATCAAGAATGAAAATTGAGGTAAGTATGTCATCGATTGTTCAGTACTTGCCTTTCAATTTGTGCTGTGCTTTCAAAATGGGTCAGCCCTCCTTCACACCTTTATCAGAGGATTCTAAAACGAAAGTGCCTTGTATGCAGGGCCGTCATTTCAAGTTTTTCCGGGGAGGGGGGGGTCCAAACACAATATAAATTTCATCGTAAAACATAAAAAACCACGCCCACTTATATATAAATACATTGATTTCTTAAAGGGGGGGGGGGGGCAAATGACGGGCCGGCTTGTATGCATGCATTAACAAAATTTTCCTTGAGTTGTGGCTGCATTCCGTATGATTCGCTCGCATATTGTAAGTGAGGAAGCATTTCGATAGTGAGATGACGTTGGACATTTTTCTATTTTCAAGTAATTTTTTTTGAGGAAAAGAAATAAATAGAAATCACAAAACGCGGCCATATTTGCAAATGTATCTTAAATCCTAATCGACTGCATTACTATTTCACTGTTCTAAATACTACAAACATTTGATAGCACTTTGCAACTTAATTTCTAAAACTTACTAAGTGTGAAAAATTATGGTTTAAATCTTCATTATGGTTACTCATGCTGTAACTGAACTTTGCAATAAAACTTTTATTGTTTCTAATGACTTGATACATTTATTTAGCATACTGTTTTACATTTTAATAGAACTTCTAAAACGTTCTTATTTGTCATATCATTGTAATGGTACATTTAATGTTATTGAATTCAAGTAACTATATGCAAGAGATTTCTTCCGATTTTTTTTTCATAATTATTTCTTTTTTTTCCTTAAAGTTGGTAGGTATGAATAAATCAGAGGATTTCATACTTCATTTTTTCTTTTAATCAAATTCAATTACAAATTATTGTTAGCTTTTAAATAATATATAAATTTGTGTTTAAAAACATGCATGATACTACTAGCTGCTGGAAGTTTTGGTGAAGTTTGAATTTGATACTGAAAAAAAGCTGAAAACAAATATATGAAATAAAAACTTGAACTGAAGCAAAAACGCTTAGTTTTAATAAAAATCCGGACACCCATGATTTTACTTGCAAATATCCAGCCAGTAATAATTACTTAGCATACTTAATTACTTAGCAAAACAAAGATCTAAATATCAATAGACTTTAATATGATTGTCCTTCTTCCCCCGTATTGAAAATAATTGCAGGGTTTTAAATTTCTTTCTCATCAATTTGAAAAGATATTTACTTCATTAATTGTGATGAATTTTTCATTGCTTTGCTTTATGTTTGTTTGTTAGAAGCGGAAACATAAATGTATTTTTAATTTAGGAAAAGCATGCAGAAGTCCAGAGTGAAGAAAACACGTGAAGAATTCGAAACAGTTAAGATGTCAACAAAAGAAGAATGTAAAGAAGGTTTGTATTGCAATTCTTAAATCACTTTGAGGAATATAACTTTACCTTGAAATATTTTTGTGGAAATCAAGAATAAATAAATTTTCTTTAATTGATACAATACTCAAATTTTTATCAAATAATTCTGTGGCTTTATTTCCTAAAAATAAGTTGCCCATAGTTCTATCTCTCAATTGAAATATGCCATGCTTTTCTTTTGTCCTAAAAAATTAAAAATTGATTTGACATAATTAAAGAAAAATATATTTTTCAAGAAAAGTATTTTCCTCTTTTTTTAGTCAAGGAATAATATTGATATTTCCTTTTTATCTTAATTTTCTGTAGTATAACCTGTAACTTTTGGTCCTTATTTAACCAAAAAGTAATAGAAATATTTTAAGTTATTTTATTTTAAAAGCACAACTGTTAAGTTAGTCTTTTGTTTTTAATTTTGAGAAAATTATCCTAGTAAGACATTCAACTGGATTTTTTGTAGATGCACCTGTCATCTATTTGTAGGTAAAATAAATCATTACTTTCTATGCTCTGGCTTATATTGTCTGTTTAGAAATATTGTGCTTTTTTTTAGCCTACTTTCCTGTTTTAAAATATAATAATACTAGCAGAACCCGGCAGACGTGGTTCTGCCTAGATGTATATTTCGTCTCCACATGGTGTTTTGGATGTAAAAATCTATAAAGTGTTGTTGAAAATAGGCATGAAAGATTTTAAAAATTCGAAATCAAGCAAAGTTATCTTCTGATAAAGTTATTCAATTTTCAGAAAGTCTATTCAATAAAAAAGTTCATTTTCCTTTAAAACTATAAAACTATGTTCTGTAGAGTTGGAAAACACAGATGTCCACTTCTTAAAAAGTTAATAAAGTCACTTAGAAGGCTAAACTAAACTTAACAACAATGGCAGACTTGTTGAAATTTTGCAATGTAAAGATGCAAATGATACTTAAACTTGACACTACTTAAAGAAACTTCTTAAAGCAGAAAAGTAACACATCCTTTTGAATAAGAAAAAAAGCATGGAGGAATGGTTGTACTTTAGTAATTTGATGGCATAAGCTATCAGGAAATACTCGTCCATACGCACAATAGGGTGGGCCGAAAATGACTTTTATTTTTTTTTCGATGACGAGGTATGCGGAAAAGGTGCCATTGGGGGCACAAAGCACTCACAAAAAATTTGAATTTTTTTGCACAATTTCTTGATCTGCCGCAATCGCCTTGAATAGGGTGGTCCAAAAAAGGCCGTTTTTAAAAAAAATTCGATTTTTATAGGTGCTACCCTCCCATTTGGTTCCATTTAATTAAAAAATAATACTTGTGAAGTTTAAGCTCATTATTTTAATATTTAGAGGTGGCTCAACAGCCTCAAAGTTCTGCATTTTTCGATTTTAGGCTATAAATACAAATAGAAACAAAACTGAAGCGGGGAAAGGAATATAATTTTATTTCATAAACATCTGTAGCATTTTGTAAATTTAAAATAATATAGTAATAATTTTAAGAGTTTTGGATGCGCTTTATATTAATATACATTATAAACTCTGTTTTCTACAATCAGTATAAGCTCGGCGATGTTCTTCCACAACTTGCAGCAAGAACTGTAATTGTTCTTTGCTACATGTCATTTTCCCATTAAACTCTTTTATAAAGGCTATACCTCTTTCAGTATGATCATTAACTACTGAAATTCCATGAATTATGTTTAATGCTTTCTTAAAATCATTCTGAAACTCCCAGATTTCTGGATCTACATGAATGAAGGTGTGAGGTAAATTCATACTTTCAAATAATGAATTCAGTTTTCAGCTGCTGAAACATATTTGAACGGTGTTTCATCCTCTTTCGGCAAATAGAACTTCTACTTAGAGTAATGTCATTTACTTCACAGCCCAAGCTCTTTGCTGCTTCAGCGACAACAAACAAAGCATTCCGATCAGAAACTTTTGTCCTGTCTAAAGCTGCTGCTAAATGGGGTGTCACAATTTTCTTTCGCTTTTTGTTTCTTTTTTGAATATCATGTTCTTTTACTTTAAATGGTGCTTGCTCTTCATATTCAAACTCATCTGATTCATCAGAAGATATCAATTGCACAGTCACTGTGAAGAAAAGGAGTCACTGCGTGAAAGTCACTGCGATGTGAGTCACTGCGAAGAAATGGAAGCCACTGTCAGTGGCTACCATTTCTTCGCAATTTTGTTTCATTTGTTGTGACCTTCTGAGCTCGCTTTTTCCCTTAGATGAACCATTTTTTCAGTTTTCTTAAGACACTTGTCAACACCTAGCATTGATCCCCTCCTTCCTTTCTCACGCTGAGCTAACAAGAACTCTCTACCTATCTTGAGATATTTTTTTATCATGTTTAGTGCGTCAGCATGTGCTATGTCAAAAAGATTATCCAAATTCGAAACAAACTCACCTTCTTCATTCTTCTGTGTTACTGTATTTCTGTTTTTGTTTTTCTTTAACAACTTCCACTGTCTGAATACATTTTCTAACTTGGGTTGACAGTTTCTGAAGTCTTGTACAGGTATTCTAGCTTTCTGCCAAAATTTTCTTATTTCTTCTATTGAATTTGTTGAAGATTCTCTTATAGTTTTTTACAAGTCAATATGGTTGTGAAGAAACAACCCCAATGCCATACGAATTGAAGGTAGTTTACTGCCATTTAGCTCACTTATGGTAGAATCAAGAAGGTAAATGTCTGATTTCGATCTTGTTGAGATAGTTGTCATGCTAACTTGTTTCAAAATAAAGAGACTTTCGAATTATAAAAAAATTTCTTACGTGAACAAATTTGCCATGTTTATAGTGATGAAACCAAAACTGTTAAGAATATATATGATGGTCACAATTGCAGTTATGAAATTATTTGAAGGTTAAAGTTAAAAACATATGTTTAGGGAATAAAATGTTGAGAATTTATTTGATTGCTATAGTATACAGAACATATTTAACGTATTTATAGGTACAAAAAGTGTTTATATTTACACCATTTATAGCATGGCTACTGTTAAATCTATATAAAATGGCAATTTGGCAGTAGAATTATTTTCTTTTAATAAAATTAGCCATTGTATTTTTTCTTACTTGGGTGGTGTGCTCGGTGCTCGTACGCGCTCTATTCCACAATGATACAAACTTCATCTGCATTGAGCCACCTTTAAATATCGTCGAAATGTTTTCAAATTTTGTCAGATTTATTTTTTAATGCATTGGAACCAAATGGGAGGGTAGCACCCAAAAAATTTTCACCTTCGAAATTTTGGACCACACTAGCCTTGAAGTTTCGAAAAAATGCTAATTTTTGATGTTTTTCGTAAAATTTGTCAAATTTTTTTTTTTTAATATTTTCAGTGATAGGTGTAACTTAAAAGGTACTATTAGGGGCACTAAGTTCACATAAAAAATTTGAATTATTTTGCTCCATTTCTTGATCAGTCATAAACGCTTGGGGGTTTCAGAAAAATTGCTAAAATTGGATATTACAGCAAAATTTGTGAAATTTTTTAAAAAATTATTTTCAGTGATGGGGAGAGCAAAAAAGGCTCACTATTATCATTAAATCAACATTAAAATTGAATTGTAAATGATATTTATTTAATTTGTCACAAATACGGGCAAAATTCGGATTTTTTTTTTTTTTTTTTTGTACTGATCCAATTTATTTATTAATTTTTAAGCTTTATAAAAATTCCTCCCAAGTGTTGAGAGACAATTTAGGAGTTTGAAATAAGAAGTAGTTTATCCAATAATCTGCATTTTAATTTTTAAAATTCGTTACAGTTACAAATTAGTTATTTTTTACTATTGAATTAAAAAAATGTGTTAACTGAAAGTGCTTCACAGTTCTCAGCTTATTGCGCATCCAAATATCTTGCAAAATAATCCAGAACTCAACGCGAGGAGGTGGCTGCACGAGTTCTACCAGCCCTCCACCAAAAAATATTATATTCACGTTGTTTTGCATTCTTCATGCAATAAAGTCCTTCTTCGAATTAAACGTTGACATTTTTATCTTGGATTGTATCTTTGCTCTGACGAACGTATCTCTGTCCTCATGGCCATATACGTGCATTGCCGCTTCTGTCACTACTTTAATTGTTCTTTCCACAGCTTGCGTGTGACTTGGAAAGCGGACTGAAGCTTCATCTAAAACCAAGCCTGATTCTATGTTTCTCTCAATCTCTTCGAATGAAAGATTCTTTGTAATTGGAGGCTCACTAAGATCTGTTGAGAGCCAGTTGATGCAGTCGTAGTACTCAGTAGCCATAAATTTTAGTTTTAGAACCTTCAACTGTCTCAGTCTCCTGATCTCTTTCTTCTTTGAAAGGTGGCATTGTTTAATCCTTTTCCATGCCAATTTTCTGATTTCTTTGTTTTCGTCTGTCGCCATTGCTAATAGTATATTCTCAGGATGGCTATAGTATGCATTTCTTTGAACCACCGAATGCACTATCGTTAAGTCATCAGAGATGAAGTTTGAGAATAGAACTATTTTCCATAAATGTCTCGGTCCATCTGCTCACCATAGTAACTTCCTCACTGAGAACCATACTCTGCGCATAAACTCGTACTACGCCATTCTACTCTTATGGCTACTGAGTACTACGACTGCATCGTCTGGCTCTCAACAGATCTTAGTGAGCCTCCAATTACAAATATTAGTATACGAGTAGTACGAGTTTATGCGCAGAGTATGGTTCTCAGTGAGGAAGTTACCAGGGTGAGCAGATGGACCGAGACATTTGTGGAAAATAGTTCTACTCTCAAACTTCCTCTCTGATGACTTAACGATAGTGCATTCGGTGGTTCAAAGAAATGCATACTATAGCCATCCTGAGAATATACTATTAGCAATGGCGACAGACGAAAACAAAGAAAACAGAATATTGGCATGGAAAAGGATTAAACAATGCCACCTTTCAAAGAAGAAAGAGATCAAGAGACTGAGACAGTTTAAGGTTCTAAAACTGAATTTTATGGCTACTGAATACTACGACTGCATCGACTGGCTCTCAACAGATCTTAGTGAGCCTCCAATTACAAAGAATCTTTCATTCGAAGAGATTGAGAGAAACATAGAATCAGGCTTGGTTTTAGATGAAGCTTCAGTCCGCTTTCCAAATCACACGCAAGCTGTGGAAAGAACAATTAAAGTAGTGACAGAAGCGGCAATGCACGTATATGGCCATGAGGACAGAGATACGTTCGTCAGAGCAAAGATACAATCCAAGATAAAAATGTCAACGTTTAATTCGAAGAAGGACTTTATTGCATGAAGAATGCAAAACAACGTGAATATAATATTTTTTGGTGGAGGGCTGGTAGAACTCGTGCAGCCACCTCCTCGCGTTGAGTTCTGGATTATTTTGCAAGATATTTGGATGCGCAATAAGCTGAGAACTGTGAAGCACTTTCAGTTAACACATTTTTTTATTCAATAGTAATAAATAACTAATTTGTAACTGTAACGAATTTTAAAAATAAAAATGCAGATTATTTGATAAACTACTTCTTATTTCAAACTCCTAAATTGTCTCTCAACACTTGGAAGGAATTTTTATAAAGCTTCAAAATTAATAAATAAATTGAATCAGTACAAAAAAAAAACAAAAAAAATCCGAATTTTGCCCGTATTTGTGACAAATTAAATAAATATCATTTACAATTCAATTTTAATGTTGATTTAATGATAATAGTGAGCCTTTTTTGCTCTCCCCATTACCGAAAATAATTTTTTCAAAAAAATTTCACAAATTTTGCTGTAATATCCAATTTTAGCAATTTTTCTGAAACCTCCAAGCGTTTATGACTGATCAAGAAATAGAGCAAAATAATTGAAATTGTTTAAGTAAACTTAGTGCCACTAATAGTACTTTTTAAGTTACACCTATCACTGAAAATATTAAAAAAAATTTTTTGACAAATTTTACGAAAAACATCAAAAATTAGCATTTTTTCGAAACTTCAAGGCGATTGCGGCAGATCAAGATATTGTGCAAAAAAATTCAAATTTTTTGTGAGTGCTTTGTGCCCCCAATGGCACCTTTTCCGCATACCTCGTCATCGAAAAAAAAATAAAAGTCATTTTCGGCCCACCCTAACGCACAACCGTTTGAAAATTAAGTAACAACATATCTAATGGGAAGAAATGAGTTCCATAAATATTGCACCCGTGGCACAATTTCAGCAAGCATGAATATATTATTCGCAAGGATGAAAACAATTTTAATGACCTATTTTTGGTGCTCAATACCCACCATTCCGTACGTCCTTAATAATTTTTAACATTGCAGTTAATGATAAATATTATGGGCATTAAATAGCAAACACCTTGAAAAATATGGTAGCATTTGAGTACTGTCATGCAATAATATGTTTGTCTGAGAAGGAAACATATTTAATCATGTATTTATTATACACAAATAATTTTTTCTACTCTCAAAAACAAAAATAGTTGCGTAGCAACGTGCCTTGGAAAATTTCAATTAGTGAAGGTTCTTGGCGCTATTTAAAAAGTCGCCAATTTGGTAGCTAATTTGGGATACCTTGGATAATTCTGAACCGTTATCCCTTCCATAAATAAAGAAACTTACGTATTATCACTTTTGTGAAAGAGAAATTGTCGCCAAATGTTGAGGTATTCTCTATGAAGCCGATTCCTTTTTGGCAATCTGAAATCAATTTGAATATTATATTTGGCGCTAAATGTACACCATTCTGTAAGGCGTCAAAATAATTTCCAACATTGCAGTATATCATAGCAAATAGTATGGACATGAAAACGAACTATTGATTGGATGTTAGGCGAGAAAATATAGTAACATACTTTGATTGAAAACAGCAATAGGTATAAAGAACAAAATAGTGTTCGTCTGGAAAATAATGCATGACATCTAAGCCTCTACAAACCTAAAGGAGTTCCGAAATATGAAACTGAATCTCATTTATTTTTAAAAAAAGATTAATCTGTTACTCAAATACCTTTTTTATCCTTTATACTTGAGATAGTTATTGGGAAAATTTAAAAAAGGATTAATCTGTTAATCAAATACCTTTTTTATCCTTTATACTTGAGATTGTTATTGGGAAAATTTAAAAAAAGGTTAATCTGTTAATCAAATACCTTTTTTATCCTTTATACTTGAGATAGTTATTGGAAAAACTTCCATTATTGAGGGCTCTTGGGGTGATTTAAACGATCACCAAATTTACGGTAGCAAGCAATTCCAACTATCTGCCAGAGAGTTGAGTTGATACACTAAATACTCGATTGGATTGATGAAAGCCTTCGAAAATGGAGTTTTAAATTGAAATTACGAAGACAGAATCAGGTCTAAAATTGAAATAAAAAAATAACTACCCATCGGATTTTGTTGAAACTGGTCTCTAAACCTTCCCAGTACCAAAATGAACAAAAGGTGAAAATTTCAGCCAAATCTCCCGGGCAGTTTCTGAGATCTTAGGGAACACACACACACACATTTACCAACATTCATTTTTATATATATATATATAGGCATAGAAGATGGCTTAATGTATTGAAAACATATCACAAAGTGCAAAATAAAAAAAACTAAAACAAAGGCAGAAATAAATAAGAAAAATAAATACTGAAAAATCAAAACTTGGAAAGTAGTGTTTTGAAGATGAGAAAAATATGTGTCTGTCTGTCCCTTAACAACTTTTACCTCAACATTCCAATTCTACCAAACCTTTTCTTTTGTTCGAAAGGTCTTGGGGAGATTTGAACAATTTTTTATTTGATTTTGAACATTTAAAAATAAATTAGCAAGTGCCTACAGAGAAAGTTAAGACCAATATAGGTCTCAAATTTAAAGGTGGATATACTTCAAACAATTTTGTTTTAAGAAGCTTTGGATGAAGAATATGTATAGAAGAAATCCTTTATTTAATAATTTGAAGGCTACTTTTTGAACAATTCAAAACATTTTAACATTAACGGCAACATAAAAAAATAAATTATTTTGTCCGAAAAATGATTTTACTAAGACCCCGGAGTGTGTGGGAAAATGACCAGGTTCGACTTTGATGAATTTTCAAGCCTTTGACTCGGAAGAAAAATGACTGACTTATACACCTTGAATTATTAAGCTTTTGACTCTGTCTCAGTCTCCACCAGGGTGTCAATGATTTAAATCAATTGATTTAAATCAGTGATTTAAATCGCGATTTAAATCAATTGATTTTTTTAAAAAAATCATTGATTTAAATCACTTTTTATTTTAATCCTTAAAAAATTCTCTTGGACAATCCCAATTTCATTATTTTTACCATTTTCTTTTCAGCTTTGATTTCCATCTAATAAATGGAAAAGTAATCCTACTCATCCCCCCTGCACAGATGGTGGAAGGTTGCAGTCCAAATAATATGTTTGCACAAATAGTGCTATTTGTTGTCTAATATGTGAAATAAAGAAAATACGTGCAGGGCAGGTGTTGCAAAGAGTGAATTGAGGGGGAGGGATAGAATGTGTGTGATAAACTTTCAGTGAAAAGAAAAAACAAAAACAGCCAAACAGAAGATGAATTTTCTATGCCTTGCATTAGCAACTGGGAGGGGGGCAGTTTTTATTAGTAGCTGAAATAGAATATATTCTAGCTTTACAAAACAAAAGCAAAATAAAGATGGGGGGGGGGGGGTGAGGATGAAGTGAGGATTGGGTTGAGCTTCCTGCCCCATTTGATTTTTATCCTCTAGCTAGTAGACAGGATTATTTTCAGATTGGCTCCTAACTTTTTTTCTGGGTTTCTTACTGGTGAAGCTTTACTTCAAAGGTGTTTTTGTATTTTTATTAACTTAAAAGTAAGTAGTTCATAAATAAAAATTAATTAATAACTGAAGTTTCTAATTTTTTTTAAAAAAATCAAAAAAATCCGATTTAAATAAAAAAAATCCGATTTTTTTTATTTTTTAAAAAAAAATCATTGATTTTTTTACACCCTGGTCTCCACAACTCTGGTTCCTACTGTGAAGTAGCAATTGTGGAGATGATTTGTGCAAAAATTATAAACTGCATTGTTCAAAAACTGCTATATTACTTTATTTGTTCATTAAGTTGCTCTTTACGTATCAAATTTATCAAATAAGAGAGGCATCTTTTATTTTTGAAAAATAACTTTAAAAGCTAAAAATGTATATTCAATGTGCAGTCTTAGATAATGGAAGAATAGTGATTAGATGCTAGAATGTCAGTGTTGGTATACGACAAAGCAACTAGGTTTAGTAATAGATGGAACTTCTGATAAGCACAATATAATGAGTTGTTACTGTATTGCTTGCACTGTCATTTTTTAGATGTTAATGCTTACTTTATCGTATAATTTTATAAAATTCTTATTTGCTCTTTAACTCCTTTTTTTTTTTTTTTTTGAAAAGAAGAATTACTGCCTGAAGAAGAAGAAGCTTTAATTTTAGCTGACTGTTTATTAGAAAAAGCAAGAAGTATTAGAAGTAAAAGCAAAGTAAGTTATCTGAAATGTTTTAAGAAGTAAATAAATTTAAGAAGTAAATATTAGTATTAAATGCACGCAACTTCCTCTTTAGAATCATTTGTTTCATGTTTCAGTGTTTATTCTCAAATTCTTTTACAATACTTCTGTAATGTTTACTTTTTCAGGTTTCCCTAAAAAAGAAGTTGGAGGGAACAAAAAACCATAAATTATTAGCAGAAGTTCCAAATTCAAATGTAGCAGTTATATCTTCAAATAAACTAGAATGTTTACTTAGGATAGCTAACAATGACTTCAAGCTTAATGAAAAGAAACCACCTCGTAGTAAAAGCTCGACTTTGCCCTCGTCACAAAAAATAAATGTTGTACCTCGTTCAAAATCAGGCACTACCTTACATGCTCCAAAAAATGTGAATAAACAAACTGAAACTTCTTTAAAAAGGAACTCGTTTACAAAGAAGGGTGGAAAATGTGCCAAAGAAGTCAACACGGCTGGTGTTTCATCATTAACTCCATCTGTTCAAAAACTGCATATTGGGAAAATATGTTTGAAATACAAACCAAGAGAAGAAAAACCGAGCACTGCTGTGTGTAGTTATATCTCTGCAGGTAATTTATGTTATATCTATAACTATGGTTACATTTTTTTCATATTTTAAGCTGAATAAATGATTTATTTGGGGCAAACCAGGTGAATCTTTATTAAATCTATTTTTTGACATAATCACGAATCTAATTTTAGCAAGTTTGTATTTAATTACTGTAGCCCAACTATGAAACTTTGAGCATACTAAAAGAGTATTTTTTAATTTTTATTGAAATATGAACTTACAATTATTTCTAAAAAGCATTTTATGCAATGTGAAAGAGAAAGCAAAATACTTCCCTGAAAATGATTTCTGTTTCATTTATAATTGTAAAAAAATCTGATTACCATTTTAATGTACGTATTTTTTTATGGTTATTTATTAATTGTTATGTCTCCATTTGCTTTGTGTCAACAAGAAAAATCAGAAACACTTTGCCTGTCTGGAATAAGATGCTGTTTTTGTAAGCTCAGTAAATTTATTGTTTGACTATAAATTAAACTAGAGTGGTGCACCATTTATGCATTTTTAACAGAAACGACAGTAAGTGCTGTACAAATGACAAATATGAAAACAAAAAATATTTATATTGCAATTTGCAGTAAAGTTTCAAAATCAAGGGCTCTGATGTCAAAGCTTGGATTTATTTTGAGGTTAATTACAGCTATATTATCCCTAATTGCTCAGGAAGAGAAAAAAATTCAAATGTCGAGTTTTTGAGTTAGCAAAATTAAAAAAACATACATTAGTAACTCTCGTAATAACACAAGCATTCGAGTATACAAATATACAGTATCGAGTATCGAATATACAAATATATTCGATATGTATATTTGTATATGTGGTAAGCAACAATTTTGCAAAGCTGTTTTCTGTTTGATTTTTGCTTTCTATATAGTTCTTGTACTTGACATTTTTTTACCTAGTCTCTTGAGAAATGTGAAATCAGGGTTTTGCTTAATTAAAATTGTTACATTACTAATAATTTTATTAATACAAATAATAATGTTCAGGATTTTGGGATTCTAAAATTATTGTCCCATACTGTAGCAATATTCCATTTTTATCATTATTTCCGGATAACCTTTTAAGTCCAGTTATATTAATTATATACCTTTAAAAAGAAAATCATTTATTTATATACTTTAAATACATTTTTAATTATTTCTGTTAAAAAGTTTAAGGATTCATACCTTTTTTATAAAAATATGGTTTTAGACCGTTAAAAGTACTATATTTATCTAATAACTTCTAAGTAAATTTATTTACCCAGATTAGATGTTACTCAAAATGCCAAAGGGAAAGGTGATGAAGAGCACCCTACTATGAAATCTTTTATTCAAGAGCTTAAGAGTAAGTTACATAAATGTTCCACTAGAGTATTCCAAGTTCTCATCATTCTGTATTTAACAATAGTAGCATTTGTGAAATCAATTGTCAACTGTGTATAAGAAATCTAATCTATTGTTTGGACAGAGAATGAATAATAATTTGGTGTTGAAAAAGAAAATCGTAGTGTCAAAAGTTTAGTGTTCTAAATACTGCTCTATTATATCCTGCATCTTTTTAAAATTGTTAAATTTCATAGTTGGCAAAATTTTTAGAACATTGAAATTAAAAATGTACTCAGGCTGGGTGATGCATCCTAAGCATTCCTGAGTAAATTGATGCATCAATACACTAATGTAGGGGCACTAATGTAATCAAAGCACCAATGTGGGTCACTGTTAAGACTACAAAACCCAGTTAAAATTTTTGCTATTTTAAACGGCTAGCATTTTAACAGATAAAAATATTACAATTATTTCTTTATTTTTTTGTATTTTATGAGTTAAATTTAAAATTGATTTTTTTTTTATACTAATGAGTAATTATGTTATAAAATCTTTTTAATTTAAACTGCTTGAATTTTTTTATGATCAGTCACAGTATCTTTAAATAAGGTTGGCTATTGTTTACAATGTAGAAATACCTGCATCCCCCGACCCTAAATGGTTTGTGTGTGTGGGGGGGGGGGGGAGAGATTGTACATATATTTATTTATTTAAAGTTAAAATGTTTCATATTTTTTTTTCTAGGTAAACTAGATGCTCAAGCCTCTTTCATATCAAAATCATGTATATGGTATCCATTTTTAACCATTAAAAGTTAGTGGTGTTTTATACTTATAAACTGTTTCTTGTGCATAACTTAAAGTAATGGAAGTGAAAAAAATCAACTAACTACTACTCCCAACTTTTTTTTAAATCCACTTATTGAGTTTAAAATTTGCATTCATAAAGGTTGTCAGAATTGCTAAGTACCAACCAATTTTATATAAATACATTTAAAAATCATTGTTTTTTGTAATCAAAATTTATTTATTGTTATTGAGTTATTAAAGTTATTTTCTCGAAATCAGTAATAAAGAAAAAAAGTCTTTCTCACTCTGTTTTTAAAAATATTTTTTTTTCTAAAATGCCCCTTTCATTCTTCGTGTGTGATATATGCTGAATAAGTACCAATTTTATCAACAAATTGCACTACAAACAAGTATTGTTTTGATTTTGTTGTGAAATTTGGAGGGGGGGGGGGAGAGAATCATGATCTGGGAAATTTTTAATATGTTGTTCTGGAAATGTACTGGGATTTTGTATCACCAGCTCAGTAAACACACTGCGTTAGTATAATTCCCCGTTCAATTTGCTGAAAGTCTCATAAAAATGCACGAAGAAGTAAATGGCAATACTGTCGTCCCCGCTTAATCGGGTAACGGATAAACGAATACCCCACTGAACATCTAAACCATCTAACTACACTAAACACACTAACTACACTAACTGAACACTAAAACATCTCGAAACCCATGCCATATACGCAATGTTAAAGGTCCCCGATTAATCGAATACCCCACTTAATCGAATAATATTTCTTGGAACCGACAGTATTCGTTTAAGTAGGGCCGACAATATCTACAAATTTTTCAAATTCTTTTTTTTACATTTTTGTCATCTAATTTTGGAGCTGTCCACAAAAAATGCCAAAATATTTTTAAGCATTTTTAAGCCCCTCTCCCCTTTTGTCACAAAATTTCCCCTTACCAACCCTTGATCCTGCACACTCTGGGGCATTGATGTAGAATAATGTCTTGGATGACCTTCTGACCTTGTTTATAACACCACCATGGCTCATAATCAAATGAAAGAAAATCACTTTATGTAGTACTTTACAATTGATTTGTGTAGAAGCTGTCCATAAATGATGATCTCATTTTTGACCGCCCCCCTTCCCCCTTTTTCACAAAGTGTCTCACTTCTTTATCTCCACCCCCCCCCTCCTCCCTGGTCAAGGCAGTCCACCATAGGTGCTGAGTTAATAGAAGTTGCTGATTAGCTTAAGCTGTGTTACAATTTAGTTTTGTTTCACTTTCATTAAGTATTAGTCTTTTTCTTAAACAGTTGTTAAAATTCTAGCTCATTAGATTGAATTCCTGTTTTTTCTAGTGCAAAAAGATAACATATTTAATTTTATAACAATCAAAATATGAAAGTGTTTGGTATTTTTTCATTCATTATATACCCACTACTGTTGTTCGTACATATAATGATTGAAATGGTGACTTTAAAGAAGGCCAATGTGCATGTTACTGTGTGCTTAAGTATTTTATAACCAGCTTTATTTTTCTCTGTGGGTGAGATTCCTTCTGAGCGACACTGTCTCTTAGAGAACGGCTCTACCCTTTGCCACATTTCACTCTTTATTTTTCAGAAAAGTATTCTTTCAAACAAAAAGCTTGATGTCACACTACTTGTTATTTCCCTCTTTCCTCTTTGTAACAATTTCAGGAACTCCCCTCTCCCCTTTAAGCATGACATCATTTGTGGGTAGTCCCTTGCTCCATTTTTTATGTACAAACTTGCTTATTTGGTTTTCGCTGGAAATTAAAGCATGAAATGAACTTCAAATTTCAATATTTTGCTAATGTGTGTGGAAAATCAAAGGCATGTTTCTTCAATTATGTCTAAAATCCATTTTTATGGCTACAGCGCTTTACATGACTACTGTAGAAAAAGACTACCAACAACAGTATCACTCAACAGCAGTATGTGCAAATTTTTCATTGTTTTGCATTTTATATCACCTATTTAACTTTGGCTTTAGTCTACTAACTTTCTCACTTCAATTCCACTGAAACTCCAGATCAAAATGAACATCAAATTCCAACATCTTAGTAGTGTTTGGATTATCAGAAATGTTTCTTCAGCTATCTCAAAAAAAAAAAAAAAAAAACATTTTTGTTAATACTATTGTTCTCCTGCCCACGGTAGTATCAGAAGTGTTGCTAATCACTATTAAGCTATTTTAAAATTTGTTGCCTTTGTTTTTAGTATAGAAAAGACTACTAAAAAAGAGGGGTCTCGATTGTATGTTAAAACATTGGATCTTGCTTTGTTATTTGTTATGCTTAAATTAGTGCTATGTATAGTGGGAAATAAATGTGTTAAAGGATAATAAATATGTATGTATCTTTCTTTTTAGATCAAGAATATTTATTGAGCAAACTGCAATGCAAATCTTTTAGCAGTTTTCAGAAGGCATATCAACTAATTCACAGATTGCAGGAAACTATGTTTTGGATTGAACTTTTATGTCTGATTGCAAAAGAAATTTTACCACATTTACTTAAATTTGATGGAAGTGATTTGTAAGTGACATATTTTCATTAGGACTTTTTAATAAAAAAACATTTATTTTTAAAAAATTCATTAACTCTTTAGCCATATAGCATAAAGATGCCAAAATCTGCCAAATTTTGTTTACTATTGCAATGTTATGTGTATTTCCTTTATTGTGGACTGCAGTTAAGCTTAAGTAGAAATTCCGCCATTCTTGTTTTGGGTTTTTTGAGTTCACCAGGATCCATAGGCAACTGGTGCACCAAAAAGGTGGAGGTTAAAAAGAAATCTATGCATATGGGGGGGGGGGGGGGATGCTAGGAGGCGGCACCTCTGAAACCCTTTTTTGCTTCCTTTTACGTAGTGAAGGAAGTATTGTGATCATGAAAAAAAATTCACTCAATTTTGGGTCTAAATTTTGATTTTGCTTATCCCGGAATGAATGTTGAGTAGTTTTTTCGACCTGTCAGCACGTGCACGTGTACCTACCAACTTAAAACCAGCCAAAAAATCCTTTCCCACCACCCCCGAGTAAATCAGGACGAGTTTTTACGTGACGTCTGTATGTACGTGCGTGTACGCATGTATGTCGCATAACTCAAAAACTATATGCAGTAGAAGCTTCTAGTTTAGTATGTAGTAGGGCTGTGACATCGTTGTTGATGTTTTGGAAACATCGATGTTTTTGCTAAAACATCGATGTTTTTACCATCGATATTTGAGGGTCGATGTTTTCCCAACATGGATAGTTTGTGTTCAATGTTTTTATCAATGTTGTTGCTTTATCATCCAGCAAAAAAAGCTTGATCAAAATATGATATGCAGACGTATTAAGAAGTTGTCATCCTTTTTCAGAAGTTTCAATATTAATCTCAATAGAAAACATTTTCTATGATTATTATCGATGCTTTGCGCTCGATGTGTCTAAAACATTTCTAACTTGCTTTCACCATTTTTTTTATATTTTATTTATTTCATTATTATTCTTTATGTCAGGGCTTCTTAAACTATGGGTCGCGACCCCATTTGGGGTCGCGTAGCAAAATTCTGGGGTCGCAAGATATTTTAATGTCAAATATTTATGTATAATATATATATATACCATTTTATAATATCATTAGAGTTGGCGGAATGCAGTGGACTTGCATCGTCTAGACACACTCATTTGTTGAAGGTTTTGAGCTATTTGCGTTTGAAATCATCGATAGATGGTGCTGTACTGAGGTGGACATTAGGGTGGATCGAAAAAAATTTTTTTTGGAATTTCAAATCGGCCCGGGTGAGAAAAGTTGTTCACTAGGACCAAACAATTACCTGTGAAATTTGAAGTTGATCAAATAATATCTTCAGGGTCCGCAAGGAGGTCAAAGTTCATAATTTAAGCCAAAAAATGCATTTTTTCTACTTAACAAATACATTAGTTTTTAATATTTTTTTTTAATGGGTCAGGGTGAAA
>JAXGGA010011698.1:0-41474 GCA_038373865.1 Uloborus plumipes | reverse complement strand
AAAAATAAAAAAATCAATCTTGAAAACACGACATGTTGCATACAAGTCGCACCGCAGATCCCAAATAAAAACACTTCCCGCATTATTTACGTTCATTCAAATTGCTTTCACAGGGGCAATTAAGATTGAAAATGAAATTAATTATTCTTATGACACAGTTTTAATGTATATTTACCCTTTTTTGGAACAAAACTGCCAGGGAAGTGACTCCAGAGAAGTGACAAAATCACACATTACCTATAAAAATAACATCACGCGTTCTGCTTACCAGAACTTCACGTAAACCGTGATGTCTGCTCGTACATACGCACACTTATGTAACGATGAAATATAAAAAGTTATACTTATCAGGGAAATACTACAGTGACTGGCGCAATACGCTTAGAGGCACTTTCAACGAGAACCGATGCAATAATATTCGATATTTTTTAAAACCTCTTAGCTTGCTTTTAACTTTACTCAGTATTACACTGATTATTCGCAATCAACGTCATCCTTATGCATTTTTTATGCTAAATTTCAGTCTTTGAAGTTCGCCAGGTGAGGGTGACACTGTTGATATGGCCCGTTGAAAAGTGTATATTTTTAAAATAATAATAAATATTTTTTCAATGTTTACTGATGAAATATGTTTCTCTGTTAATGTAAGTGTGATTATGTCAAAAAACATTATGCCAAGTGAGCAAAAATTGAACGTCGAACATGTTTGTGTAAAAACTAGTATTTGAACAGGCCAGGGGAGTATAGATTTCTGACTTTTTTCAGCTATAAATGCTAAAATAAAATAATTGTATTGAATTAATTGGGTGGTCCATATAAAAGATAATAGTCTGTAATGCTTAAGCATACAAAAACATTAATAAAATCAGTTTTACATGAAGTTTTTCCATTGGCCGTTTGAATTCAAATAGCGTAGAATCACCCATATACTGTTCAATTTTTTTTTTTCTTTCATGATGATGCGTAGTGCCTAATGTCTGTTCTCATTTGTTGAAAGGAACTTTTCAGACTTTTCCTTGCTGTAAGTTGATCGTGAAATTTTGAGTTAGCGACATTTAAAAAAGCGTAGAATGGGGAAAATTGTGCATCCAAGGAAGTCATAATGCTAAACGGAATTTTCCCCTGAATATTCCTTGTCATAATTTGCTCGTAAAATTTTAAACACGCAACATTAAAAAAAAAAAAAAAAATCGAAAATGGACAAAAATATGGATTCAATATTTCCTCATTCTTTCTTTGCTTAAAACTCGATAGTTCACAAACAACTCATTTGTAACTAACAAGTAATTTAATCTTTTGTTGAGCAAAAGGCAATGTATCTCTTCTCTTGACATTTCTTTGCAGAAAAAAAATCAATGTTCTGCTCATGCTGTCTTTTTTCCATGATGACCACAGGCGAAAAGACGAAATCTCAGTCGAACCTTATCTTCTGAAAAAAAAAATGTGTTGTATCGAATGACCATCGACAAATATTGTGTCACACTTTTCCCCGCCTAAAATTTTTACACGTGACAGCAGGAGGAAGGAAGATGGATGGTTAGAACTAGTGTAGTGTCTGGGGTGAGAACGGCGGGAAGACGATCCTTTCCGGTTACGTAATTTCTTCGGTTACTTTTGTTCGTTGGGGTTGGCGTAAACTGAGAGATTTATCTAAGGAAGCTGTGGTAATTTTGTTTAGAACAGATGAAAGATTTTATGGGAGGAGTTGCAGAAAAATATATACTGTTTTGAGAGAGAGAGAGTAGGGGAGGGGAGACTGAAAAAAATATCTTTGGATGATATGCCGGGTTAACATTTTTGCTGTGAAAGAAACTCCTGCACGTGTAGTTTGTGTTTGGTTTGTAGTGCTGCCCCGTGAATTATATAACAGCAGCTTTACTCATACTGTCTGATTTTCTTAGGTGAAACCTTCCGCGTATTTACGCATGCGTCAGGTCTTCTCAGATCTTATTAAAATAGGGGTCATAGATGAGATAACGGTAAGGGAAGATTAATAAGAAGCATTTTGAACTGTATCAAACAACGTAGAACGATGCTAATTTCAAATGCATAGTTTAGTTGAATATTTCCAAATTGTAAAGCAAATGCAAGCTTTTAATTGAAAACTTCGGAAAGTTCCCAACCACAACCCATCAACCCTTTTTTAAGTGGAACGGTTCGTGAGTGCTAGGCGCGGCTTTCACGGACGTACAGTATGCATGCTGCATGAAAGAGAAAGAGATAGAAGATTTAGGAATGAAGGTAAACAGGGGCACGTCGAAAGGAGGTCACTGTGACCTCCCAAAAGTTTCCTTATTCAGGAAATTTTCCAAATGATTTAGCACATTTGGAGGCAACATTGAAAGAATGTTTTTTTTCCCATTTTTATAAGGTTGTGAGTAGGGATGCACCGATAAGCAAATTGGCCGATTACCGATTAATCGGCTGTTGATAATCGGCAGATTTATCGGCTGAGCCGATTAATGATAAGGATGATTGTCTTTCTACTACCAATTTCACCATCACTGTTTTTTTCTCTCTTAAAAAAATCCAAGTTTAGAAATAGTAAGTAATTTATCTCTGAGGGATTTTTTTTTTTTCATTTTCTTAGTTTTCACAAAATAATTTCAATGTTTTATCAACTTTCTTAGAACCAACTTTCATATTATTATCAATAATATAATTAACACTTTGTTAGTTATGTTAATTGGACATAAAAATTCAAAAAAAGGGGGAGGGGGAATCTGTGGTAAGCACTCCAATTTAGGAGTACTTTTTATTCATATTTTATAATACTTAGTAGCGATTTAATTCAATACTTTTATTCTTTGATAATTAGAGGTTATCTAAAAGCACTGTTCTAAAGAGAAAACTATTGCCACATGAAAAATATTGCAACATTGTCTATGTATATTTATTTAAAGTAGGAGAATTAATTAAAAAGAACTTTATATCAACTGTGAGAATTACTATTGTGTTAATAAATTATTCATCATTGTTTCTTAGTGAAGGTATACTTTTTTACCGATTATTAGTAATTGGCAAAGTAGCCGATTATGGCCGATTAATCGGTACTGTCGATTAATCGGTGCATCCCTAGCTGTGAGTTATATTTCATCTTGTCAAATGCTTCATCTCATTAGATTTTATGTATGCATGACATGTGTGACTCTGTGTGTTGATAAAATTGTTATTTCATACGGAAAATTAAAAATTTGCTCTCTCTCAAAAATTAGGGATGCACCGATTAATCTGCCACTTGGCCGATTATTAATAATCGGCAAAATTATACCGATTAATCGGCGGACAAAATATTTTTTAAATATTATATTTTAAAGTATGTCTTCACCAAGAAACTTTGATGAATAATTTTATCAACAGAAAATAAATTTCATTAACTGAAATTTTTACTAAAACTTGTAGTATGAGGGGTAAGAGTATAGGGTAAAAACAAAACAAATAGTTTTCATATAGTTTGCTTAAAACTGAATGGAATATTAAAAGATTACCTTCCCAGATTATATTCATATGGCACTATTAGAAATAATTGTACTCCTGAACTTTTAAATTGAAATACGAAAACATAAGCATTTCATTTTATTTATAATCAGTCAAATTTACGCAATCAACAAGCTGAAAAATACGAGGGCAATTCAGAAACTAACCTCCGGTTGATTGAAAAAAATACACCAAGTTAAGTAAAAATATTTTAATATATACATCTTACAACTACATCTTTGCACTATTTTTCGACATAGTCTCCATAACGATTGAGGCACTTATCGTATCTCTTCACAAGCTTTGAAATTCCTTCTGCGTAAAAATCACCCGCTTGTGCCTTGAGTCAGCCTGTGACCGCATCTTTGAGCTCTTCGTCGTCATCAAACCGCTGGGACCCGAGCCATTTCTTCATATGCATGAAGAGGTGATAATCGCTTGGCGCCAGATCTGGGCTGTAAGGTGGATGGTTGAAAACGTCCCACTTGAAGGACTCAAGAAGGGCTGTTGTTCTGCGAGCAGAGTGAGGACGGGCGTTATCGTGCAAAAAAACGATACCGGAAGTCAGCATACCACGGCGATGAATAGCTGCTGCAGAGTATCCTTTGGCTGTAAAAAACCTTATAACAGCCCGCACTTCACATTTGGCGGGATTTTCTATTGCAGCACACATTTCAAACTGCCACAAAAACTAAACTAGCGCAGGTACGATGTTCACTCGACTACGGCTTGATGCCGACTGACCTGCTGAGCGTGTGAATGCACAGATGGCGCGCTACTCCCCCCACTACCCGCACTTTGACCAATCGGAGGTTAGTTTCTGAATTGCCCTCGTATGTGTTGAATAAAATTTCTTTAAGTATGCCTTGAACATGAAGCTGCGAAGAACAAATTTATAAACTAGAAATAAATAATTTCCTGCAAATATAAGTATAACATGTAGTACGAAAATGTACTGATTAAAAATAAAGAAATAATAATTCAAAGAATGAAATATAAAAAAATAATTCTCACATTTGATATGCATTTTTTAATAATTTAAATTTCCTCTTTTAAAAAAATGTACACCTATTAACAACGTTGCAACAATTTTCATGAGTCGATACTTTTCTCTTTGGCGTAATGCTTGTAGGTAACCTCTCAGTTTTGCGAAGAGTAAAAGTTTTGAATTAAATGCCGACTAATATAATAGAAAAATAAAGTTTAAATTAAAAGCACTCCTAAATTAGATCTCCAACTTTTTTTTTTTTTCATTTCATGTCAAGTTAACGTAGTCAATAATATGTTAATGTAATTTTTCTAACAATAACGTAAAACTTTGTCCAAAAATTGGATAAATTTCGAAATTATTTTGGCAAAACTAGGAAAACGGGAAAAAAATAAATTTTCTCTCGAAGATAAATTAGTAACTATTTCTAAAATCGGAATTGTAAAAGAAAGAAAAAAAAAGCAGTGATTGTGAAGTTTGTAGTATTGAAAATGATCATTTATGAGCATTAATCGGCTGGGCCGATTAATCGGCCGATTATCAAAAGCCTATTAATCGGTAATCGGTGATCGGCCAGTTTGCTTATCGGTGCATCCCTATCAAAAATATTAGTTCGAATCGCCCCTGAAGGTAAACTTCCTTTTTGAATAAATTAGGTTCCGAACAACGATGTACACAGACAATCCCATTCGGCATGAGATTTCCTACTAGTGGGAGATGGGAAAAAATAAGTAGGTAAAATGAGTGTTCTCTTATTCAGTTATTTAAGGTGATTCAAATGCATTAAAATAAATAAATAAATAAACTACCGGATAAGTCCATGTGAAATTAACTGCAAAAAAAAAAAAATAAATAAATAAATAAATAAATAAATAAAATAAATAAATAAATAAAATAATAATAATAATAATCTCAACTTAAACATCTTAGATTTTTATGAAACTTTCAGAAATTTTTCTCTTTATCTTGATCGATGTCGTAAATTCATATGTAATTCTAAAATGTTTAATATAGTGTATTATGAAAATTTCGAAAAAAAAAAAAAGATTTTTAATGCTTTGTAATATAAATGTGTCCAAAACGTTTCAAAGCGGAAACAGGAAGGGCTCAGCGCTCAGCATTTTGATGTATTCATTAAAATATACATTGAAAACCATGCCCTTTTATTCTATACTTTCGGAAAACTTTGTCATAAAAATCTGTATTTTAACTTTTAATATTTTGTGGATTATATTTTCGAAAATGATTCTAATTGTACAATAAATTTAAGTGCTTTGCACTTCTCTAAAAATTAGAAATCAAACAGCTCAGTAGCTCTTATAAAACTTGAGTTATAATATATTAAATCAAATTTTAGCAAACAATTTAAAACATTTTCAGATTTATTCGTTAAAATCCATTAAAATCACTTTTTTTTTTCAGAATTTATAAATGACTATCTTAATACTTTTGAATTTTAAAATTATGTGAAAGTTTTCTCTTATAGCAAAATATTTTAGTTGTATATCAAATCAAAGTGCATGTATATTTTTTTTTCAAATGAGCCATTATATAACTCTGTAGCTCCCATAACTTGATTTTAACTAACATTTTAAAGCACTGCCAGAAAGAAACGAAAGTGCTTTTTAACGAATTTCAAAAATTAATTCCTCATAAACTATGAATGAGAGATTTTTATGTATATATATTTCTCTTAAGGAAGTCAAAGAGTTAGATTTCTGAAAAAAAGAAAAGGTGACATTACATTTATTTGCAGTTGTGTTTTGATAGTAAGTGGTTTAACAAATTTCTACTATAAAAATATAACTTGAAATGATTTTTTTGCCCCAGTTGCATGCACACTAACCAATTGAATGCAGTTTGGCATAAATTTGTTGGGGAAAATTTCATATAAAGCGTTTCATAGCTACTGTTTAATCTCTTTACAGTAAAAAATATAAAAAAGCGATGCAATAAATAAAATTGTTATGGAAAAATATTTAAAATGTAATAAAAATATGGCAAATAAAATAAGGCAGACTTGTTTTCCAATATCGGATATGGATTTTTGAAAAGTTTTCCACATTTTCAATTATCACAATTTAAATATTAAATGTTTAAAATGCTGTATTTGAAAATAACCAAATGTCACGAGTTTTGCAGTAACCACATTTACTTTGTGTGTGTTCTTTTGAAACAAAATGTTCCTTTTTTTTTCTACCGTGCTTCGCACAAAAGTCGTATCTGCACTTTTTGACAAAATTGAGTTATCGCCACCAGGTGGCTCTTTGTGACGTGTTTTACCTAAATACAAAATTATGTAATCAGTTGCAAACGGGGAATGTTAAAAAAAAAAAAAAAGTCTGAAAAAGTTTCAGCTGCATCAAATACTTGGTGGCGCAAAACTAAAGAGATATATCTCAGTTTGAGCTCGACCGCAACCACTTTTGCTCTTAGCACAGCAGTATAGAGGTAAGCAGTAATTCATTTACGACGAATAATACCGAAAAATAAGTTTAAAAAAATAATAAAATTGAACTCAAAATAGGAGTGGAAAAATCTTTGTCAAATAAATACGAAAAAAAAGAAGGAAAAAGAAAGGAAAAAAAAACTAAAAATCCAAACATCTTGTTAACAGATTTTAACGTATTTTCTCATTTCCCAGGATTTTGCTAGATTTCCCTAGCTTTTACGGTTGCTGTAAACCTGCAATATCAACATGTGAGGCATGGTTATAATTGCCGAAATGTCAAAGAAAAAGGTAAGAAGTAATTCATTTACGACGAATAATACCAAAAAATCAGTTTAAAAATAATAAAATTGAGCTCAAAATAGGAGTGGAAAAATCTTTGTCAAATAAATACGAAAAATAAAGAAAGAAAGAAAAAGAAGAAAAAAAAAAATAAACAAAAAATAAAATAAAACCACAAAAATCTTGTTAACAGATTTTACTTACCATATTTTCTCATAACCCAGGATTTCGCTAGATTTCCCTAGCTTTTACGGTTGCTCTAAACCTGCAATACCCACACGTGAGGCATGATCATAATTGCCAAAATGTCAGCCGAAGCTTCGTTTTCGAAATATATGACACCTGTTTCGAAGGGGCCTCAGAAAAGGAATGTCCTCTTCCTTATGTAACCTTCAAAGGACTTCGTGCCGCTGTCAAGTTAATGGCTCCTCTATAAAAAGGATTCCCCATTTTCTGTATCAGGAACAAGTAAGGTTGCTTTAATCTTAAAAACGTCGGAAATCGTAAACTTGTGACCAGAATTGTAATGGTAACAGTCATTGTGAATTAACTACGATAGCAGAACGAGAATCCCACTTACTTGAAACAACAAATTGTAAATCACGATTACAGCAGCGTCGTAAAAATCCGATTAAGATCATGATTACGATTAGAGAAGAAAACAACATGAGCAGTTTGACACTTAATTGGATCTGGGATCAACTTTTCTTTGCTAATTATTATTATCTTGGTACATAAATTTATTTTAGCATATATGTAAATTTACTTTCAAGCGTTTGTTATCACACTCGTTGATTAATTACTAAGCCCTTTTTCATTTACTTGGTGCTTTTAATAAGATCATTGCATTATGATCGGTAATTGTTGATTTGGTATGAATAAATTATTACAATGATGATTCCAGTTAGGAAAATAAATGAATAATTAAATGCTAGGAAAAGAAATTATGAAAAAAAAAATGGTAAAATGCTTATGATTGTATAAGAACAATACTTCTCATGTCTTACAATTACATGCTTAAGAATTAATTATATGACTAAAAATTTTAAACCAGGCATAATTAATGTTTTAAAATGTAATTTGCAAGAACAATTCGATACTTTTTAGTGCACTTTTTATAATATTTTCAATAACCAGTGAGATTAAATTGAAATGATTACCTTTGCGGCGACTGTATACATCGCAAAATCCAAGTACAGTGCTGTTATGCAAATCATGAATGTGCAATTAAAATTATAAGTTTGTAACATTGTACTTGTGATCAAAATTTCAAAGCATTTATTTTTAAGGCACACACATTTAAAATATTCATTAACTTTTTGAAGAGTAATTTTTGTAGCAAGCACAGATTTTATTCATCTTAAAACCCGTAAGTGTTTTTTAAAGTAGTTAAAGAGTTCCCCATTGAAATAACAAGAATAATAATAATAAAAGAAAGGACAACTGTATGGCAATTAAACGAGAATATCAATCCGAAACAATAGCTTTTCCCTAAAATTACAATGGTTGCAAAAAAAAAAAAAACTTTTCGTTCCAGTTAAAATTGGGAAAATGTAAATGCGTTGTGCTCACACATTCAATGAAAACTGCTTTCGTTCCGGTTTTCGACGAAAACCGTATGGCGTATATCACAGTCGTGAGTTTGCGCTGCCAAAGCGTCCCCATATTTCCTAAAATTAGAAGTTCGATCATCTATAAATTTAAAATTTCGATGTTTTCCTTTAAAACTAACTTAAGGAGGTCAAACCGTATATTTTTAATAGTTTATCCTCTTCTTTTACGATAAGTTCTCTCGTTTCAAACTTTTTTTTTTGGAAAGCATACATAACAATAATCAGGGCATAATTAGGCTTATTACCATAAATGCTTATAATACCTTCAGTTATTCGAACTTGGTTTCATATTTAAATTGCCTGAGATACACCAAATGTACGGAAGTTCACATAAAAAGCCGATTCAATGAGTTTCCATGCCAAGTAAGTCCTTTTAATAGTTATAATAATGAACGATGATGATGAAAATTATAGTCATTTAACATTGCAGTATAAATAAGTTTTGTTCGATTGCCTCTTTCTGTGATCACTAGGGTGGAGCGAAAAAAATGAATTTTTGATTTTCGTAAACGGGTACCTTTCATTTACTGTGAATGAGGATAAGTAACAATTCTGTAAAATATTTCACTTCTGCGACGTCATTTTTAGTCTGCGCATTTGGCCTAAAGTTTTGAAATTTTTGATTTTTTTAGATTTTTCAAATTTTTTTAAAAAATATTTCAAATGATAAAACTAGTAACGGATGGTTATTAAATGGAAGAAAAAGGTTTGAAATATACAAGAAATTTTTTAAAACCATTTTAGATTATGATTTCAGTCTGCGCATTAGGCCCAAAGTGTTGGATTATTTTGTATATAGAAACTCTAACTTTATTGTGTATTCTTTTATAGCCACTAGATGTCGCCCTAAGCGATTAAAAAGTTTCTTCATGTAATGCAAATGAACAGAACGCATACTGCGTCACTCGCAACTTGTAATTCCTTCCAACAACAATCGTATGATGTGCTCTACCAAAGGTAGGCGATTAATCTTATATTTGTCAATATGATTTATATCTATCATTGTATATATCATAAAGTTTCATTAAACTCTATCTCGAACTCAACGCCTCTTCAGTTGTTTTTGAAAGATCCATAAAATATAGATCATAAAACAACATTTGATTATGAGACTGAATTTGTCGAAGATTTTGATATTTAATATTTGATGTTAACTGAGTAGATTTAAAGCAGTAATTGTTTCAAAATGAAACTTTACCTGTATGAAATTGAAAGTAATGAGGTTGCTGATTTTAAAAGGCGTGAGTCTAAAAACGAAACTCTTTAAAGAAGAAACTCTTTTTGCTATGATTATTGTTAAGTTTTGAATTGTGCTTGTATGAATATTTAAAATTTATTGAAATGGCTCTAAAAGATGCTGTGTATATTGATAAACTTAATGATAGTAATTATTCAATTTGGAAGTTCAAAATTGAACAACTGTTAATTAAAGAAGGTTTATATGATGTAGTTTTCGAAGCAAAGCCGGAAGAAGTTGATGACAAATGGACTAAAAATGACAGAAATGCTAGGGCCTTAATTTGCCTAAACATTAGTGATTCGCAAATTATACATGTTTTGCATTCCAAATCAGCAAAAGAAACTTGGGATCAATTGAAATCAGTACACGAGAGAGTAAATCTAACGAATAAATTATTTCTTCTTAGAAAATTATATTCTATTAAATACCATGAAAACTCAAAAATACAAGAACACATCACAGAAGTTTTGGAATTAACCGAAAAATTGAGAAGCATTGGAGAAGAAGTAAAAGAAAATAATCTCATCGCGATTTTGTTATGTTCTTTGCCAAATTCTTATAATAGTTTAATAACTGCAATTGAAAGTAAATCGGAAAATGAATTAAGTTTAGAATATGTAAAAGGAAAATTAATTGATGAATATACGCGTAGAGTCGAAATGAAACAAGTTCAGAATCAAGTAGATTCTATGGCTTTAAAAGGAACTGGTAAAAGATTTACGAAAAGGTTTTGCGATATTTGCAAAAGAAATAACCATTTTCGAGATCAATGCTATTATTTAAACCGACAGGGTGCTGGTATGTCTGGATCGGGCAATGCAGGTTCGAAGCCGAAAGAAAATAACAGAAACAGATCGTTCTCAAACGAATACAGATTTCGCAGCGCTCAAGGTTACAAGCCAAATAATTTCAACGCGGAAATAAAAAATAAAGAGAAAGGCAAGCTTGCGAGGGAAAATAAAGTCGTAAATAACGGGAATGAAACCGATGAAATGAATAAGCTTGATACTTACCATGATGAGTCAAATGAATCAGTGTTAGTCACAAATGCATATAAGAATTTAGAACAAGATACATCATTTATAATTGATTCAGGAGCGAGTAAAAACATGTCCTTCAATTTGAATCTTTTCTCTGGATTAGATCACAGTGACAAGCAAACTGTAACGATCGCAAATGGAGAAAAACTCGAAGCACAAGGTGTTGGTGATATACGTTTTAAAGTAAAAACTTTTGACAACAAAATTCACAGAATAAAGTTGGAAAACGTTTTATATGTTCCAGACCTGGATAGCAATTTATTATCCGTAAAAGCGTGCACAGACCATGGTTGCATTGTTAAATTCGAGAATGATAAATGCACAATTATTAAAAATAATGAGATAATACTGGAAAGTAAAGAAACTGATGGTTTATATAAATTTGATATTATTAAAACAGATGAAAGCTCATTTACCGTATTTGAAACCGATGTTGGTTGCTCGGATTCGAATTGTATATTAAAATGGCATCAAAGATTAGGTCACAGAAGTTTTGACGCAATTAAGAAAATAATAAAAGATGATTTATCAAGAGGAATAAAAATTAAAGATTGTACACATAACTTAGAATGTTCAACATGCATTAAAGCAAAGTTAACGGAGAAACCTTATTCGAAGAAATCTAATTATAGATCAAAACAGGTGTTGGACTTAATCCATACGGATCTAGTAGGACCCTTTGAGGTAGAAAGCTTAGGCGGAAAAAGATATTTTTTGACCTTTATTGATGATTATTCGAGGTACACTTATGTATATTTTCTTTCTTCAAAAGATGAAGTGTTTGATAAATTCAAAGAATATGTATCTTCAACAACTAATAAATTCAGAATGAATATAAAAGCAATAAGATCTGATAATGGTGGAGAGTACTGTAACCAAGAAATGGATAACTACTTCAAAGAACTAGGAATTTCTCATCAAACTACAGTTCCATTCTCACCAGCTTCAAACGGTACAGCGGAACGTAAAAACAGATCCTTACTAGAAATGACTGTTGCAATGCTTATAAATTCGAAATTGCCAAAAAGTTTTTGGGCAGAAGCAGTTTCTACAGCAAATTATCTTCAAAATAGATTACCTACGAAAGCAGCTCCAAAGACTCCCTATGAACTTTGGAACAATCGGAAGCCGAATTTGGGATACTTGAAAGTTTTTGGATGTAAAGCATTTTTGTACATTCATAAACAGAAAAGAAGAAAACTTGATGAAAAAGCACAAGAAGGAACCTTTGTAGGATATGACTTGAGAAGCAAAGGATATAGAATTTATACAGGAGGAAGAAAAATAGTAGTGAGCAGAACAGTAAAGTTTGCTGAAGGAACACACGAATATGAAGAACCAAAAGAAGATTATTACATTAATCAATCGGATTTAATTCATTTTAATCTGCCGCACCAAAATGAAGAATATACTGAAGAATTAAATGAAGAAGAAGAGCAGGAGCAAACAATTGAAGAAGAGCAAGAGCAAATAATTGAAGAAGTAGAAGAAACAGAAGAAGGAGAAAATCTTCAAAGAAGATCCAGCAGGAAAACAAAGGGTATTCCACCTGAAAGGTTAATCTACAAGGCTGAAACAAACCTTTCCATATCACAACAAAATAGAGATCCACAATCTTTTGATGAAGTATTAAGATTACCAAAAGTTGAGCAAGAAAAATGGTTTACAGCTATGGAAGAGGAGATAAAATCCTTAAAAGAAAATGATTGTTATGAACTGACCGAATTACCTAATGGTAAACATGCAGTTGGAAACAAGTGGGTTTTTAAAACTAAATATGACGAAAATGGTCAAGAAGTGAAGTGCAAAGCAAGACTTGTGTTAAAAGGCTTTACACAAAAGTATAAAATTGACTTTGATCAGACCTTTTCTCCAGTCACAAAATATACAACAATTCGCACTTTTCTTACTTGGGCAGCAATTAACAAAGCGAAAGTTTATCAAGTAGATGTAAAAACAGCTTTCTTGAATGGTAAACTAGAGGAAGAAATTTACATGCTACAACCAGAAGGATTTGAAGATCCAAACCATAAAAACAAAGTTTGCAAGCTAAGAAAATCAATTTATGGTTTAAAACAAGCTGCAAGATGCTGGAATATTGAAATTGAAAAGACATTGAAGAATCTCGGATTCTCACAAAGCAAAGCTGACCCCTGTTTATTTACAAAAGGAATGAATGAAGACAGAATTAATCTAGTAGTCTATGTTGATGATATCTTAATAACAGGTAAAAATGAAAAAATAATTAAGAAGACAATAAATGATCTGCAGAAAAGTTATAAAATAACATCATTAGGAGAAACAAAATACTTTTTAGGTATGGAAATAAGCCGAAAGGAAGATGGAAGCTACATGATATCTCAGAAAAACAAAATAAATCAACTGGTGAAAGAATTCGCATTGGATGTTGCTAAACCAACAAGTACGCCAATGGAAACAAATCATTACAGTTTGAACCAGGAAGAAAATCTTCTAACCTCAAATGACCAATACAGACAAGCTATTGGAAGTCTCATGTATATATCGACAGTTACACGTCCGGATATAACTTCAGCTGTTCATATCTTAAGCAGAAGATGTAACAACCCTAGACAAAAGGATTGGAACGCCGTAAAAAGGGTAATAAGATATTTGAATTCGACAAAAGACATATCCCTACACTTAACAAATTCCTCACCAAATTTAACAGTTTATTCAGACGCAGATTGGGCACAGGACCAGAAAGACAGAAAATCAACATCAGGATATTTAATTTTCTTAGGAAATTCTCTGATCTCATGGGCATCAAGAAAACAGACATCAGTGTCATTATCATCAGCCGAAGCTGAGTACATGGCGTTATCTGAAGCAATGCAAGAACTTTTATGGTTACTAAAGCTGACAGAAGATTTTGAACTCTTACAATCATTGCCAATTAAAGTGTTCGAGGACAATCAATCTACCATAAAACAGGTCCAGTCGGACAAATACAGTTCGCGAACAAAACACATCGATACAAAGTATCACCATATAAAAGATCTTTACAAAAAGAACATTATAGACTTGCATTACACTCCAACACAAGAAATGGTCGGAGACATTATGACGAAACCTCTTCCCAAAGTAAAATTTATGTATTGTCGCAAAGAAATGCATCTGATGTAGTTTCTATAACCAAAACCAGGGGGTTTGTTGGATTATTTTGTATATAGAAACTCTAACTTTATTGTGTATTCTTTTATAGCCACTAGATGTCGCCCTAAGCGATTAAAAAGTTTCTTCATGTAATGCAAATGAACAGAACGCATACTGCGTCACTCGCAACTTGTAATTCCTTCCAACAACAATCGTATGATGTGCTCTACCAAAGGTAGGCGATTAATCTTATATTTGTCAATATGATTTATATCTATCATTGTATATATCATAAAGTTTCATTAAACTCTATCTCGAACTCAACGCCTCTTCAGTTGTTTTTGAAAGATCCATAAAATATAGATCATAAAACAACACAAAGCTCAACAAATTTTTAGAAATTTCCGATATTTTCAATATTGAGCAGAAATTTTATAATTCAATATTTACTCAAAGTGCATTCAAAACATTTTCTTAACAATTTTGTTGCTTCTTTGAACTACTAAACTCTTTGCTTGCTCATTGAAATTACCCAGGACTCACCACGAGGAAGTGGCCGCACTTTCGCACTTTCGGGGTGGCACCATCGCTTTCCTTGCTCCCAACCGATAAGAGCATACATTTACATTTCTTAGACAAGTCAGAAACAATAAACTGTTTATTTGAGTAGGAAATTGTTTGCAATGGTTTTGATGGATGCACTACAAAGACAGGAAAATACAAAGGTTTAATACGGAAACTGGAAGAAAAACTTAGTAGACCTCTGTAATGGGACATTTGCCAATTACATTTGAATCAGCTTAATTTGCTGCATTTTTTGCAAAAGCTAGATGGACCTACGAGTGGACTAAAGTGATTTTTGGACCTGCTGGACGAAGCTAAACTTGTTATGCTTTCAAATCAGTTCAATATGAACCTATAGAATTTGTCATTGATCAGATTGATTTTGACAATAAAAATGATTCAAGTACTGAGCAACAGTAACTTCATGAGATGAGCAAGGTAGTTTTGACTGGAAAAATATCCAAAAAAAAAAAAAAAAAATATGAAACAGAAGTCCAAGAAAGCTTTCCCAAGCCAGATGTTGACTACATTTCATTTCACACCTCCAGGGTCCCCCGTACCTGCCACAGCTTCGTGGTTTAACCGGGATAGGACCCTGAAGGGCGAGATGTTGACTACAGCAAACAATCTTTAGACTATAATTTTTAAAAGAGTTCATAACTTTCGCGGTAAAAGTGTCCTTGCTCTTTTAGGATGAAGTGCAGACGTTACTAAATTAGCTATGAATTTGTGTGAGATTATAAAGATTATCTCTCCGTTAAAAAGCAGAAAATTGTATTCACATCCATTCAAAACAATGTATACTTTGCACCCAAGAAATATTCTGTTATCGATATCTATATGTATATAAATTGATGTAGGTATTTTGTTCCTTATACAAATCTACAATTTTCTTCGGATTTCCAACAAACTTGGCTCAGAGATTCCTTGATGCATTAGAATTAACATAGACGGGGGTTTTGAAATTTTAAAAAAATCCAAAGAGCCCAAAATTCAAATCTATTACTCAAAATGGCCATTTTGTTTCAATTTTGAATAGATAGAGTAATAGAGATAATACTTTAAGCATACAAATTGATAAAATGTAACACATTTAAATAGGAGTATTTTCCAACAAAGATTACGAGTAACAATGAATTATCAATTTAAAGCTCAACTATTTAATTTTAGCATGAAATAAGTTTTTATATTCCCATGTGGATAGAATTCATTTAAATATTTTTTGGAGCTATTTTGTACACTCAGGCACATTGAAAATAGCGACCCAAGAAGAAAGCGTCGGATTGAAATGAAATTTAATACACATAATGATACAGATGAGATATTCACTTGATCTTAAGATCAAGACAATTGAACGAATACAGGGTGTGCAAGGACACACATACAGAGCAACTTCAATAGTTCGTTGGACCACATCTAGCTGCAATACATGCCGCCACACGATCTGGCATTGAGTTGATTAGACGCCTGATGTTGTCCTGAGGCAGATGGGCCCGCAAATTTGTAACAGCCAACTCCAAATCACGCACAGAGTGACACGATGGCATCTGACGTTTTAGCTGATCCCACACATGCTCTATAGGGGATAAGTCGGGGGAGCGGGCCCTCCATTGAAGAATCTGAAAATGACGTAGGAAGTCTTGAGCAACTCTTGCTGTATGCGGACGACCATTATCTTGCTGGAAAATTGCCCCTGGGAGGTCATTTAGGAAAGGTCCCACATGGGGTTGAAGAATATCATCAACGTAACGTTGGCCGGTTAAGTTTCCACACATCACAATTAGATTGGACCGGCTATCATAGGATATGGCCCCCAGACCATTACACTGGCTGTGAGGGAAGTGTAACGTAGAACAGTGTGGGAGGAATTGTACCGCTCACCTGGGCGCCTCCACACCGGTACACGGCTATCATCAGTCCCTTAAACAAACCGAGACTCATCACTAAACACAACTTTTTGCCAATATGTGACATTCCACATTGATCTGGCTTGGCACCACTGTAGACGCAGTCGCTGATCAATCCAACGATTTCTTTTTGGGTCGCTATTTTCAATGTGCCTGAGTGTATTAATAAGCACCCAGGCAACGCCAGGAAATAATCTAGTTAGTTCATAAGAGAGAGCATATAAAGAAACTTGTTTTTGATCGTATTATCAACGCTCAATCTAGAAACAAACAACTAAACAAGAGAGAATGCTTCAGTCGCAAAAATAGATAAAAATCTATTTTCATACATTGCATAAATAAATCATAAGTCAGTATAGATCGATATGATTTCTTGTCATGATGTGGAAATTACAAAACCACCCTTTACAGGTAATTTAACAACACAATATTTACAAAGATTATGGAAGCTGATAATTTAAATATGATTTCTGAATGCGCTCTTTTTAAACTGCCATTCAAGACTCAATCAGTTGAAAGAGCTGTCAAATAGGTCACATGCTCTTCAAAATTGGTATATAATCACAGGAAAAGAAAAAGTTTAGTAAAAACGAGGATATCTGACAGAAATATTTGATCAATTTACAACATAAAGGAATAATTTAACTGTGAAAGACGTATCTAAGAAATGAAAAAACGTGCTCGCATTAGTTGGAAGGAAGGGTTCACGTGTAGGACTAGAAGTGCTATCACCTCCTCGTAGTGAGTCCTGGGTAGTTCCACATGAGCTGGCGAAGAGTTGCAATATTTAAAGTAATAACAAAATGAATAGAAACAGGTTTGAAGACACTTCAAGTGAATATTGAGAGGAAATACTGAGTAAAAAATCTTGAAAATATCAAACATTTTGGGAAATTTGATGAACTTTGAGCGTAATGCACGAACTGAAATCATAATCTAAAATGGTTAAAAAAAATCCTTGTATATTTCAAACCTTTTCCTTCCATTTAATGACCATCCGTCACTAGTTTTATCATTTGCAATATTTTTTTAAAAAATTTGAAAAATCTAAAAAAAATCAAAAATTTCAAAACTTTAGGCCAAATGCGCAGACTAAAGATGACGTCGCAAAAGTGAAATATTTCACAGATTTGTTACTTATCCTCATTCACAGTAAATGAAAGGTACCCGTTTACGAAAATCAAAAATTCATTTTTTTCGCTCCACCCTAGTGATCACCTATGATTTATGTAACAGCCCTGCTACGACTAGACAATTAATTTAAGTATTTAAAAGTAATATTCACATCGAACGGGCTCATCCTCATTAACATAATATTCACACTTCGATAGTGTGACTTGATTCAAAACAAGATAGCAGATGTCCAAAATAATGATTTAAGTTCATTAATTCAGAGATTCAATAAATTCTCGTAATTTGGTAAAACAAGCATCTTTCGCAATAGCAGTCAGAATATTTATTACTGGAACTGTCTTTCGAACTATCTGCGTGGGGTGTTAATGACACAGCTATTCCTGTTTGTACCATTAAATTACTTGATAATGATTGTCCAAGCCACCTCTTCGGAGTTATCAAAAACGTTCCGAGCCGGCTTTTTTTTTTCTCTCTCGTCTGCTAGAATCTGTAATGCATTAACATGTGCGATAACATTCTACAATTTTTCGCCGCTTGTTGGCAACGCCACTTTACGCCTGCGTTATCGAGTCCAATCGTTCTATTTTATCGTGGACACTTCTGCCAAAGCGTTCCTATATTTCCTTAGATAAGAAGTTCGATCAACTATAAATTAAGATTGCGACGTTTTCCTGGAAAACTAACTTTAAAGAGGTCAATTTGTATCTTTTTAATATTTTACCCTCTTCTTTTAAGATATACTCTATAGCTCTAAAACAGTGGTCTCCAATCTTTGGCGACTCACGGAAGCGATTAGAGTTACAAATTTTTTGAGGGGAAATCTAACCTTTGAAAAATACTGCTTGAAACAATATTTAAAACAGATCAATGCGATGGTGATAGTTTTGCAACGAAAATTGATAAAAATATTGTAATTTGTTGAAAAAAACATAAAACCTATGAAGCAGAATTTATAAATTTATTCCTATTTAGCATAAGCTGGAGGGTTATTTATCACCTAACCATGAATGATTATATCATGTGAATTTAATGTTTGACATAATGAAATATAGCAATATTGAAAACAATAAAGAATTCTAAAATGCATTAGTATCTCGTGGTTCATTCTCCTTATTTAAAAGATTATGTTAAACAGACTCCGACTTGTAAAAGAGAGACATTTTACTAAGAAATCTTTTAACAATCATATACAATAGGCATTCCAACGGACTTGCGGGTCTGCTACTAATTTGCATACTTTTTGGAACCTAAAAAAATACGAACGAAGGCTTAAAGTCAAGCATGCACTTTTTCCCTCAGTTTCTTTTCCAACTCTGCATTCTTCAACTGCAATGTGATCCACTCGACGCGTGCTATTCTTTGACACATCTCAACCCCATATTACTCGATCCGATACGATCCATTATTCATCGTCAAGAACTTCACTACCAAGATCTTGAAAAGCCTCGCTCTGCCGTGGCTTGCGACTGCGGAGTCAAGTACTCCACAAGTTAAGGTTAATAGTCTCGAGTTGGAATATCAGTTTCTTTTGGTTGAAGCTGTCCATTGTTTCCCTAAACGGTGAAGGACGTGCCAAAAAATAATCAAGGGGACTTAAAAAATCAACCACCGGTTTTGCTGAATATCCTCCCACTTACCCACTTTGGTTTTTGAAAGTAAAGCAACAACAGAAACCACTTTTGGAAAGACTCTGGAGAAACTCTGGAGCTAAACTCGCAGCAGATACACGATTTTCTACTTATTCTCTTTTATTAAAAACCTCCATTTTTTGTGACAGAATTTATTCCAACAAAATCCATGGTAACACCATGGATTTTGGACAAAAATACCTTGGTAACACCAAGGTATTTTTGTCAAGAGTTTTTTTTTTATATATTTTTTGAAAAGCAAAACCGCAATTACCATCAAGTGGTCCGATTTATAACATTTATGATGTTCACTAAATATTTAAATTCTAAACTTTTTTTTTTTTCTTTTTCTCTCATCTTGTCTTTTTCTCTTTTCTTTTTTCCATTCTTTCTCTAGTTTTTTTTTTCTTTTTTGAGGGAAATTTCAATAACTGCTTTATCCAGTAGATTTCAAAGATATTGACGATCTTCGAGTGGGAAGTTTTCTGGCTCAGCATCAAATGTCAAACAAAATTTAATTTGAGAAGCATATAGTGTTTATTAAGGTACTTTTTGAAATTTCCATTTTTAAATCAAAAACATCAAAAACATCAAAAACTTTCATCTTTTGTGGCAGAATTCTCTTCTACTTAAATTCCACAGTAGCACCAAAGTACTATTGCTCAGAGTTTTTTTATTTTTTCTGTAGTAAAATGTAAAATGTTCAAGCCACAGAGTGATTAGATTCAACCTTTACACATAACTTTAAAACTTTTAAATTCTGCGTTTCTTTTACTTTTATTTTTCTCTTGTCTCTTCCTTTTTTTTTTCTTTCTTTCTTTCCTCTTTTTTTGAAATAAAGTTCTAACAACTACTTCATCCAGTAGATTTCAAATTGAATACTTTATTTCAAAGGTATTGTCGAGATAAAAATGTCCTGGCCTTGTTGCAAATGTAATTTTGCAAACAAAAATCAATTTGACGAGCATATATAGTGTTTATTAATGTGCTTTCGAAACTTACACACTTTTTGACCAAACTTTTATTTCTTGTGGAAGAATTTCTTCCCACAAAAATCCTACTGTAGCACTCAAATTTTTTGCATTGATTTTTTTTTTTGAAAAGTAAAAATAGGTAAATAAAATCAACAATTCAACCTACATTCCCAAAAAATCAATGGGGAGGGTTTGTTCGTTATCGTTTTTCAATGTGAATAATCTCCAGCCCATAATTAGCGTTCATTATTCATATTCGTTACGCGATTATTTCTGTAATATTCAATTACTGTAATCTTTGATAACAGAGGCGGAATAATTAACAGTTATCAAAGAGAAACTTCCGAATGACCTTGTTTTTATTTATTTCGAGGAAGACAGTGGTTTTGAAAAAATGCTGTTATAGAAAGAGAGAGAGAGGGGGGGGGGGAGAAGTTTTTTTTGGGTCAGCATGCCTCCACAGTTTGTAAACAAAAAGCCGATCTCTATTGTAACTATACCGGTAATGTTTATTTCCTCTTTGGGATGTTTCAGAAAAAAATCCTTAAACTAAGACATTTTATCGTTTTAATTCACACATCGTTTTTGGCTTTTATTTGGAGTGCGTGTTTAGTTTTTAATACACAATAAAATTTAATTGGACCTACAATTCTAAAATTTTTGAATCGTTTCTTCCTTACAGTATAAATCTTAATAAATGAATTAATCGATTGAGATGTAAACAATTATAATTGGTTTATCGTATAAATATCGATTGACAAATTTGTAATCTAGTGCAGTACAGTACAGTACGATTGTGTACAGTATTACTGTTTCAAAGTGTTACACAATTTGAATTTTATTCATTGTAGATTTCGTTTTGTCCTTATTGGATTCGTTTTGAGCAAGTCGTAACTTTAAGGAAAATCTAAGACATAAATAGTGTCGGAAAGGAACACACTGCAGTGCTGCCAACAACTTTCAAAGTCTCAGTTATGAATACCAGATCTTAAAATTACGGCGGTAATGTTTCAAAAGAAAAAGAAAACAAGAGGTACAAACTATTATTATTTTTATTTGAACTATATTTATTTTTTTAACTTTAAGAGGTGAAAATTCCTTTACCAGCGAGTGTCTGATGTATATACCTCGAATGAATTTCAACCTCTCATCAAATAATAATAAAAATGTGTGGTTTGTTTATAAGCGTGAATTATTGTTAATAACAATTCTTATTTGACAAGGTGTTTTCTTTTTGAAAGAGATTTGCTTTATTTCGTTAAATTTGATTAATTGAAAGTATTTTAAAACAAGAAATCAGTTTTCTGCAGCAAGCAGATGCACTTAAATAAATGAATAAAATAAAACGGACTTTAGAATCGTATAACGTTTTAAACAAACTATAAATTAAAGAAATTAGCGTCCAAAATGAAAATGTCTATTTTCTAAAAAATAATTAAAGTTGAATCGTAAAAAGAAAAAAAAAATATATGCATACAAATGAGACTTATTGGTTGATAAAAAAAGTTTAAAATCGTAAATTAAGAATTTTTAATTAAAGAAATACCCGTAAAACAGTGGCGTACATAGCACCCCCGCAGCGCGTGGGGTGGGCGCATGAGGTTTGAAAGAGCACAATCAGGAAAAATAGCACTATAAGTTACATAGGAAAAATATTTTTTTTCTTTCATTGGAGGGTGGGGGCAGTCTTACAAATCTTGCAGCAGGGGAATGCACCTGTCTGTACGCTACTGCCGATAAATAAATTAATAAACAATAGAAATACTTTGCATTCGAAAATTACACTTTTGTAAGTTAATTAGGTTCATTCAAGCGCACGAGTCAAAAATTGACCAAAATCATTATGTGAAAAAGTTATAGCGATGAACTGATCAAGTTGCGAAGGAGGATTGAGTATATTATTTTCAAGTTCACTGAACGGCGCGCTTTACATATTTCGATATGGTAGGCGGTTGAAAAGGAAGCAACTGTATTCATTTGTATCCGTAAAAATTATCGCATCAGGCATGAATTATCAGATGAATCATAATAAATACTCAATTCAGTCTACTAAAACGTGTTGAATTACACGATTTATGTTCAAAATCTGCAAATTCCTACATAGCAGCTCACTGCATCCGATTCCTTATCTGTCCAAGGTCCTTACGTAGAACCAAACTAGATACTATCCCCCAGAACAATTTGTTATGAGTAGCTAGCTGCTGCTATGAAAGGGGGAAAAAATAAAAGCAAATCTGTTATTTTTTCCCCTCTAAAAGATCTCTCAAGTGCCCGCTTGGAAGAGCGAAAGAACGCCCCTAACCAGTTTCCCGCCACACGGCCAGGCAGTCTGATCTTTCTCGGTGCACTTGTTGCTTGTCCGCCACTATTCCACAGAACGTTGACTGCGCTGGAACTTCGGAAAAGGACGCGCTCTCGTTCATTCATAAGATTGCAGCTCTGTCATTCTGCTGATTGGACCAAACGATCGGGAAAAAACTGTGTTTTGTTTTAGAATTCTAACAACGGCGTCGTGCTTGAAATATTTGCAGCATGTGTTCTGAAATTCGTTTTATTTAAAATTGTCAAATTCTGCTTGGAACTTGTGCGCAAATATTGTTGGCTCTGTCATTCTGCTGATTGGACCAAACGATCGTGAAAAAATAAGTTTAGTTTTAGAAATCCTAATCCCGCGTCGTGCTTTAAATATTTGCAGCATGTATTCTTGAATTCATTTTATTTAAAATTGTTACATTCTGCCTGGAACTTGTACAAATATTGTTGGTAAACTGCAAAAAATTGGTAAAAATGTTCCAAAACATCAGCACAAATCTGGCAATGAAAAACTTCGAATTTTTAATCAAAGGATAAAATCTGATTTTTTGAATTGAAATTACATGAATGAAAAAATATATTTTAAATATATAGCATGCAAATCGTGGACAAAAGAAGGATTTTACAAGATAATACGCATTCTCATGGATTGATGGAAGCATTTTAACAAAATATGAATGATATATTTTCATTAGGACTATGCGCAATATATTCAAATCGTTAAATTCAAGTTTTCCTATTTTTCCTGGAAATATTCCATCTCCTGACTATGGTTAGAGATTCTGGTACCTTTTGGAAGTCAAACGGTTATTTTTTAATCTGTGTTACGTTTTCGTTTGCCGTTGTGCCAACTTTTGGACGTGTGACAAAAACTCGTGATAATTATTACAACTCAACTCTTTACCAAAATGACATCTTGTGGTCGTGGGACTATGACGACTGGGAAAATGGTAAGTACTTCATTGAATTACTATTTTTCATTTACCTTTAAAAAGAAATACAAGATATAATCATTTGTTTCTAAGATTTCAGTTGAAATGTTTGTATAGATCTCTGCGTTTGGAGCGAAACTAAGTGTGAATATAGTACTCACAAAAATCAGGCGATGTAATGTAGACGTTTAAACTGATATTTTTAAATGTTATGTGTTAACTTCCACGGTCGGGGGAAAAAATAGTTTCATAGCATAGTTTGAAAGTAATAGGGAGAAAAAATCCCTCATTGTTTGATAATTAGTTCAAAAAAAAAAAAAAGTATTTTTGTCATGCATTCTACAAAAGAAATCACTTGAAGCGCTATCGATCCTACTTTACACTTTTTGCACTTATAAGTACTTGTCTACATGATACAAGTTATTATGATTATGCTATAATACATTTTCTAATAATTATTATAATTAAGTTTATTCAATACGTACTTGCGTCTGATACTCATCAGGACGAATATATTTTTGAAACTTAATCTTGTTCTACGAAAGTCGCAATTTTGATTTAACCTTTTAACTATCAAGTTATTTCAGTGATTTGTGTGCACAAATGTTAACAAGCTCATTTTCAACGTAAACCTCTATCCTTTCCCAGGTAGCACAAAAAACGTTTTAACGTTTTATAAACGTTTTTAATTCATTGTCACAACGTTAATAACCATTTTACAACCTTTAAAAAACGAAGTGTGCTACTTGGGTTAAAATCTGTAAAGTGTTGCCGTCTGTTAAATTGAGTGCAAATTACATTTTCGTGAGATAGATTCGAGCTCGACAAAGAGATGAAGCTGAAATAAACTTCTCCCGAGATACATTCGGGTGTAACAGTACGATGTACTCAACAAAAAATACTCGGGAGTGACATTTTGGAACATCAGTGCCGTGCCCGAGATATTCCCGGGCAAGACAGTTTTAAGATTAATCACGGAAAAGTATTTCTTTTTATTAGTCTTAATTACCATCAGACTGTTCCGCGGACCATCCCCGAGGCCCTCACGGACTGCCCCTGGTTCGCTGACCACCAGTTACAAATCAATAATTAATCTGTAAAAATTTGCTGCAAAAGGAAAAGAAAGTCATGAAACTGACAACAGAACTCCCGTGATCTTCCATGCAAATTTACCTCTCACGGCAAATGAATTTCATTGGCCTCCCGCACAATCAAAAAAGTGCCTGCAATTCAGAAGAATGAAAATAAATTGGAAGGTAGAAATTTAGAATGTCCATAATTTAATTTTTTATCGTTTTATTTATTTATTTTTTGTTATTTTTTAATTAAAAGTAGTCTATTATCTTCATAGGTTGTTTTTAACACCAAGCGCAATAATTAATGGGGTTATAATTTTGTCGCATCTGTGGTGTAGCGCCTAAACGGATGAACTGTTTTTTTTTTTTTTTTGCTTGAAAGAAGAGTTGATCGAGAGTGTTCTTAGCTCGGTCACGTCTTCGGATGACATGAGTTAACGCTAAGATATTAATTAAATTCTTTCAAAACATTTTTCGCGATTTTTTAAGTGAAAACATAGTTGAAAATTTAATACAATAGTACCAAAAGAAAGAGAAACTTTTACTGCATCTGATAGAACGTGTTTGGAATTTACATGTTATGTAGAACTCGAATTATAAATTTTTTTAGCATATGCGGCTAAGCTTTTACGCGATTGGAAACCGATTCCGTTGTTGGTAGACAAGAAAAGAGAACTCAATGATTTAAAATGTTTATTTGTTGCCAATTTCTATTTGAGTTAACAATTAAAATACCTGTAATTAATTTTAGCATAAAGATTTTAAATGGATTTTCAATTTTCGATCTTTATTCTGCTTTTGCTGCTACCAAATTTTACTAGTTACGATTATTTCTCCTTTTCCGTGTTTACCATGTATTCCCGAAAACAGTTAAGGCAGGAATTCAAGTGAAACACCATTGCAATCGCTTCAAATTGCAATCGCTACTGGAAATGAATTACATTATCATCAACTTAACTTGGCACTGACCTCACTACGGGTGGAGCCAATAAGAGCTCACAAGCAGTCAGCGATCTCCTCTTACTCGCCAAGTAGGCTGTGACTTTTTATCTAGCTCGTTTTTCATAGGCAAACGTCATGCTGACGTCACGATGTTTTTATCAAGATACGTTCTAATGTAATTCATTTCCAGTAGCGATTGTACTTTGCGATCGCCTGTTTCACTTGAATTCCTGCCTAAATATATTGACATTTAAAATGGTTTCTGTCTAGTGATGTTCGTTTCAATATGAGGTCGGGAATCATTGTGGGATATTTTTTTTTAAATTTTCAGTTTAATTTAGTACGTGTTAAAAATAAATTCGTATTTTTTAAATCGCCAATGCTGAAATCTTTCTTTAAAAACCAAAATCGTATTTAATACCAACCTTTTGTAACCATAGATTTTTTTCTATAATTTTGCTCAAAATACAATGAAAAATTCACTTAAAATTTGAAATGTATATTTTACACTACAAACAATATTTTCAAACTTCAATCGTGCTGTAATTTTTCCCCATATAGCTTTTGAGATGCTAATTAGTTGCGCACCAGCTAATAGCAGAACCAGCACAATTTTAATCTTTGGAAATCTCAAAACTTTTCCTCATTGTTTTCGCAAAATGGAATATTTTTTACTAACTTCAGAAATAATTTTAATCTAAGACGTGATTTAAAGCAAATGTTTTAATGTCACAATGTGTCCGCGAGGACCAAAAAAATATGAGCTCTTCAAAAGTGTTCTCTTACTTCCCTTTTTATTGTTTGTATCTTTGCAAAATAATATTAGCAGTGAAATACGGTAAACTATTTTACACCTTAATAAGATTTTCCATGACTCTGAAAACAGGAAAAAAACTTAAAAAAAAAAAATCTTTTTACAGTTGTAAAAACATTTTGAAACGTGCAGAACGTGACAAGATGTTTCACTTTTTAAAAAAGTATCAACTTTAGGTTTTTGCCAAAATTACACCAGGGTACAACCACAACTGAAAAACAAAGGAAATAAAAATTTCGCTTTGTGCAAATGGAGTTCTTTTTTTTTTCCTTTTTTTTAATTTCAAATTACTTTTTCATACCTTATCATTTGCCGTTGAAAGTTTTTCATTTATTTATTTATTTATTATTATTGTTTAAAAAGCATTTACAGAATTTAGCTATGTTCTAAAATAAATAAATAAAAATGAAAAAAAAAAAAAAAAATAAATAAATAAAAAAAAATAAAAATAAATAAATAAATAAACAAAAGAATTAAAATTTTTAAAGAAAATTGAATTTTAGCATTTGCTTTCAAATTATGTTTTTTTGCAATTACGAGTTGCGATAGAACCCTTTAGATATATTTCCTCAAATCGAAAGAATTCCCAGAAGTGGCACTATTTCATTTAATCTCAAAACCACCCCCCATATTTTTTCTCCTTTCCATTTCCAAAACAAATTCAAGAGCTCGTGATACGTAATTAAGCGAGCGGCTAAGAAAACATAAAAAGGCTAAACAAGATTTATTTAAATGCTGATACCTGCTCACGAGAATCTGCATCATCTGCATCAGATCTCTTTTTATGAATTCTTTCACGAGCTATCTCACGATATTTAGTGCACTTCCTTCACGCTGAAAAATGAGCGAAAGTCATTCAGCGGTCAAGTCACAACAATAAGCAATTGTGATTGCTCAATAAATAAACAAATACAGTAAAATCTATATATATATATAAAGATGACGGTGTTTGTTTGTTTGTACGTTTGTAACCGCTGGCCAGAAGCCCCCACAGCACCTACAGACCTGAAACTTGGCCCAAAAATTCGAACGCATCCCAGTAAAATGCACCTCGAAGGCCAAATTTTAAATTTCGAATTAGTTATTTTTTAATTAATTAATTAGTCTCATTTTTGGTGTATCCGCCATAATTGAGGGGGGAAAACCTTCCCCCAACCCCATAACATTATGCATCGCTGGAAAGGGTTTTTTTTTTCTAAAAAAGAAAAGTTTGAGCACGTTTTTCTCCGTTAATTATAACAGGAGATATTAATTAATCAAATTTAGCCAATTTTCAAGACTTAACTGTGTACGCAAAACTGAAACACTAGATAAATTTTCCACACAAGCTGCTCTTCCTTCAGTGGTTTAAATTTACGTATAGAGTTAAGCCTTGAAAATTGACTAAATTTGAGTATTATTTACTTAACATAATGTCTTTTTGATTTATTTGGCGAATTGTTTTAAACTTTAAAAGGACTTTTAGTGTAGTTTAAAAGGTTGTGGAGAAACCGGCAAGACTAGAATTTTCTATGCGATATTTTAAAAGAACTCAATGCATTTACAGCTTTTAAAATACTATGAGATTTATAGCTGTGATGCCTAATTAGTGAATTTGAGGTGTCATATAAGAATATATTCTTAAAAATTAAAGTTTTGCTGTGGCCAATAACTCTCACAATTTTTTTCAGAAAATTATAGTAATCGGCCCCCTATGATGAGAACGCTACTGATAACTCCAAATGTTTAGTAACAGAAAAATCGGATGAAGAGTTTAATGTATTAAATAAGCTCATGTCTCCAAATAATAAAAAAAAAATGCACCGAACTATCAGGAGCAGGGTTGTCATTTCGTCCACTTTTTTGTAAAAAGTCCGGGACGCCGGAAGAAATGGACAAAATTGGACGAAACGGACAAAATGGAAGAAATGAAAGAAAAAACACATTTTTTTCATACGTTTGATGTATAAAAATGTTATGATGTACAATTAGTATTTCTCTTGCATTACCCATTTTTCAAAATAGAATTATGGTATCATACAAAAAAAAAAAAAAAAAAAAAAAAAAAAACGAAAAGAATGGCAATCAACCCATTGATTTTTAACTAATTTTATTTGAAAGAAATAAAATTTAACATAGTGAAAAAACTATTGAGTGTATTTACATTATTGTAGAGTAGACAAATAGAAAAAAAAAGTTTTTCTTGAATACATATTTTTAAAAAGAAATTAAAGAGTATTCTATTACCTTAGATATTTATTAATACAATACAATCCCTTAAAAAGTAAACTTTATATGATATTTTCTCATAAATTCTATATTTAAATTTTGTTTGAATTAAATACACATATAAATGTATATCATTTGCATTTAAAAATACATTAGATGCTACAAGAAATATTGGTTTAATTTTGATTCATTTGGTCATTTTACGTTATATTTTTTTGAGGATTTAATGAATGTTGCCCTATTGTAAAATATTTATGTACACAGCATTGTTTTATGGATATATTAATGTTATCAGGGGTGCCCATCCCCCCCAAGCTCAATGGCGCAAATTCCCCCCCAAAAATATTGCCAACCCAGTTTTACTTATTTATTTTTTATTTTTAGCGCTCTCTATTTATTTATTTTTTTAATATTATTTATTTATTTATTTATTTTTTTATTACAATTTTTATTATTTAATTAAAAAAATTCTGCTCTACGCCACTGAAAGTTATCATTTTATTATGACTTAAAAATAGACACTGGAGGTATAAACTGAATGCAATACTTCTAATCACATGATTTTTACGCACTATTTGTTTAAATAGGGCTGGGTGAAATAAACAGAATCTGAAGGGATAAGATTAGTTAAAAATATTTACAATAAACAGCAATAAATTAACTAAATAAACTTGCTTGTGCTATGCAAATGAAAATAACTATTATAGTACAAACAAACATTTTCGTAGATTAATGAGTGTCATATAAATAAAACAATCATTTCAACTCGATCTTTGATAGTAAAATCAAACATTGAAAGACAATTCAAATGTTTAAAAATATGACGCATAAAAAGGTAGATAAATACCATTGTAATATTTATATGTGTTAACCAGCCAAAAGCGTGAAGTCGTAAATTTCCCCGAAAATTTTCTCATTTGGAAGTTTATAATGAGGCATAAATTAATAAAATCAGATAATAAATTTGGGTGGGATAAATATAATAAAAATAGCTATGAAAATGATTAATAATTCCCAATAGCAACAAGAAATTAAATCAATGATATAACTTACACTTAGCAAATGAAAATAATGCCTCTTTGCCTGGACCGTCATTTCAAACTTTTCCGGCGGGGGCAATGGGTATGTATTCAATGTAAAATATGCCAAAAAATAGTAAAAACCCCACCCACTTGCAGGTAAACACATTGGTTTCCTAAAGCCGAGGAGGGGGGGGGTTGACCCTCTGACCCCCTAAATGACGGGCCTACCCTCCACTTCGTAAGAGTCCAGGTGCCTCTCAAATGGTAATAGCCATCAAGAAATAATTGTGCAACATGAAAGAATCTTAGTCCCGTTAGAAACAAACAAATTAACTTCTCAGGCAGACACTAAAAAATTCATTTTCCCCCTTTTAATTTTTAGCCCAATATTCATGTGCCATAGCTATCATGGAACCAATGAATTCTCTATTTCAACGCATGCATAAAAACAGTTCAAGATTTTTAAGATGCAAGCCATGCCCATATATAGCCACTTAAAACTATGAACCGTCATTAATACTAATAAAACAGGTGTTTGGTGGTTATATATTTTTATATACATATAAAGTGTACCTTTTTGAAATCAAATAATTAACAAAGTAAGATAGTTTTAAAATACTGTTACAAGGAATGTTTAATATAAATCTTACCTTGAAGTTGATGGTGCATTTTTGGATATTTGTCATTTGTCATTGTCACCGTTGAAACAATGGAGCCTGCACCCGTGTTGCTAGTCGCTTTATCCCAAGTACTACTGCCTTTCTTAGCAGCTACAACTTTGTACTTGATATTAATATTATTTCTAAATTTATATGCATGCTTTTTGCAACAATGTTCAGTCCATTTGTCTTGTATGTGCACAGTGTTGCAAAGTACTTCTAAACATTTATATTTGAGCGAAGTTTTAAGAGCTCTAGGCATCTTCGAAGGATTTCTTTTAAAATTTCACAAAACTTGAACCGCTATTTACTATGAACGCGACAAACTGCTACAAAATAGTCGATAACAGCGCATCTCACATTAATATGGCAACATTACGGTAGGCAGAAACTGTGACACTCCGCATTGAGAAATCTTTATCACCCAGTGTTAAGATTAAACTGAACTGAAGTGTAAAAATAATAATAAAGTAATAAAAATAATAATATCAAACGTTGGAATACCCGTAGCTAATGACTTCGGAGCAGAAAAACTGCATAATTTTGTAGTTGTAAAACGGTATATATATATGTCATTTTGTTGATGTTATTTGTCTATTAGGGTGAAATACAGCAGCTAAAACACTCGCGCAAATAACAAGTTCCAGGCGCCACTAATAAATAATGTTTAGGCTGGAAGTTCCTATTTTGCATTTGAGCCGAGATTTGTTATGGTGTCAGTGGTAATGCTGAAGTTGAATTGATAGCGTATCTTTTTTTCCCCCGCTTAGCAGTCTTATTCTAATTACTCAGCAACAATTCAGATACAAATCGTTCAAAAAGAAGTTAAGATTTTTCGATATTAACTTCGCACAAAAAAAAGAAAAAAAAACCCTTAAAAAAAGAAAACAATTAAAAATAATTCAAAAATAATTAAAAAAAAGTTAATAAATAATTTAAATTGAAAAAATAAATTAATAAATAATTTAAATAAATAAATAAATAAGTTAAAAAAATCCCCCCCAAAAATTTTGATGGCGCAACTTGCGCCATCATCCCCCCCTGTGGGCACCCCTGAATGTTATTATAGGAACATATTTCATTTCATGGCACAATTTTCTTTCTCAAATCTTTTAAAATTTTTATTTCTACTTTTATATTTTATATACACTCTTATTATTGGCAATGAAACTCCTTCACAACAAATAAACATCTTAAAATTATTTACTGCTAATGTGTGCTTTCATCAGCATTAAATATTATCGTTAACATTCATTTATTTTGTACAGATAATATATTTTTATAGAATTTGTTGTTTATTAAATATTTGTTTGAATACATAATTATGTGTGCTCAAACTATTACCTCATTGAAAAAAATCAATATTTTTAAACATTACTTTAAAACTTTGGATTTTTTAATCAAGAACTGTCATTTCCTTTAAAGTGGACAAAATGGACAAAATGCTATTTTGTCCGGGGCGGTTTTTTCCAGGTTTTTTCCGGCGGTTTTTTCCACCCCGGACGAAATCAAACAACCCTGATCAGGAGGGAGTTTTAAATAGTATATGACCGTTATACAAAGTTTGGCGCTTTTTTTTTTCAGAATGATTTTTCTCAAAACAACTCTACCAATATTGAAATACTGACTGCAATTATAACAACAAATGCAAATCTGACTAATGAAGATAATCTGACAGCTGCAACAATTGTGATAACTCCTCTGAAAACTCCTATAAATTTGTGTACGCCATCTACTTCAAACAAAACAACTCATTGTAGCAAATTTATCGATGATTACCAACAAAATGCGCCAAAAAGTAGGAGAAAATTTCTTAATAGGATAGACAAAAAAAAAACATTCTTTATAATTTCTGAGAGCTATAGAGCAGCTATTGAAAACAATGAACAAGAAAATCAGCAAAAAGAGTGAAAAATAAAGAAAAGAAAAGAAAACGGAATGGATAAGCAACCGTACGGAAAGAAAATGATGTAAAGAAGACTAAAACAAATAAAGATAAGTTAAAAAATAGAAGAGGGAAAGATGGAGAAAGATATTGAATGATATAATGAAAAATACATTCAATTAACGGTATAATACCTACATATAATAGTATACTAGATTCATGTAAAGGTATAATATTTTCATATATATTATGTGAATAATCCAGTATAACATTGAATGTTTACATGGCCAATAACTGTGTGGATTCATAGCCAAAAACTATGATAAGGTGGCCAATTAACTATCAATTTGACATTTTTGTTTTTGCGTTGACTTTTTTCTAATAATATATTTGAAAAATTGTTTTCAGACGGTATGAGTAGTAAAATGCATTAATATACTATCATATGAAGTATTTTTATTTATGCAGAAATATTTCATTTATTTTTTATTCAAGCGTACAAATACGATGTCGCTAAAGTGGCCCAATTACTATACCGCTTCAACTATAATAATTTTACTGCAGAGGGTTGGAGGGAATTTAAATTTATTCAATGGACTTCCTCCACATTTAAATGCACGGGCATCGCAGTGCGGGTACTTCTAGTAAAATTAAAAATTTATAAGAAAAAAAAAATGATGAGGCGGAACTTTTCCCTTGCTAAACAGAGAAATGCGCTTTAGTTGGTAAAATGCTGTTTCAGAATTTAAATTATTTGTTATGAAAATTGTTGTTATTATTCCGACTCATTACTTGTTCTTTGAAACAGAGGTGTGTCCCCTTTCTTTTCAGTAATTTTGTTGGCAAACAAATAACATTGCGTCGTGGGAAAAAAACCACAAAGCCCCCCCCCCCCTCCCACTCTTTCAAAAATGAAAAATTAAGAGAGAAACTGAAGAAGAAGTAGAAGAAGAGTGAAAACAAAGAGAAAACTACATCCGAAAATGAAACTGAAATTTGATTTCACATGTATTAGTTTTTAAATTGTAAGTTATATCAACGATAATAAGAGTAAAATAAAGTTGAAGAAAAGAAAAAAAGAACAAACGAAATTATGCAAAAGGTGGCAACAATAGACATGGGAAGAACGACTTTTTTTTAAGAGGCGTGGGGGGGGGGGGAGATTTGACTTCTCCTCCTGATTTTTTGAAGGAAACTATATGGCAGACCACATAGATGAAAACCAACGTTATACCTTTCGAAAAAAATGTCTAAGAAAAAGAGCGGAAATAATGAATGTCTCCGAAACCAAATAAATTTCCTGCCAGTAATTTTTTCTTATGCAGTTTTATCCAAAGCAGCTAAAACGCAAAGACAAATATTCAAACGAAAATCTTTTTCTTCTTTGGGGCCACCTGCAATTATTTTGGTGCATCGGTGCATCAAGAGTTGATTTTTTTTTTCCTTTCTTTCCTGAAGAGACTACCCACCTGTGATCGCATGACAAACCTGCCACAGTGGTTTTAAATCTCACCTTTAAATCTTTGCAGGTGTTCTGAAAAGATAGTTTTGATTATCTTTTCCAGAGAGAGAACGACCTTGAAGTACTTCAAAAAAAAAAAAAAAAAACTTGCATTTCAGAAAGTCTGGCTGTAACAAATTTATGTTTCTTCCTTGCCAAATAGAAAAAAAAAAAAGTAACTACTGACCTTCGTTTGCTATAACCTTGCTTTAGCTACAACCGAAACTGCAAGTCGTTAACCCAAGGTGACGGTAGAAAATCGAAAGCAAAACGTGACTTGTGTCATTTAAACACCTGTGAGAACTGATCCTGCCCTGAAAGGAGTGTCGAGTATAAAATAAAATAAAAATAATACGCCTCGTAATAGCGCAAAATAAAACGCAATGCAAAATAGTTTTCCAACACTGAACGCATATAATCCACGCCGTGGAATGCAGATCGGAGAATCGTCTGAGTCATCTCTGTTGCCAGCACTTTTTCTTCTCGTATAATTTGCTTTGTATATTTCCTCCTCGTTAACCAGGTAGATCGCGTTTAAATTATTGGCTTCTCCATGCTTCTGACAGCTATTTTGATTGCTTTATCCTTTGATATCTTTTTTTTTCTTTCTCTCGTTATGCTGTTGGATTGAATAACATATTTGGATGTTTTTCGGTAAATATATTAGCTCTTTAAAATTTGTTATGCATGCCTTTGAAAGTCGTATTTAACGTTTCAGAACGATTTTTTTTTAAAAATAAAGTTTATCATACTTTTGTGTTGCTCTGAAGTTATGCTTAACCTCAGGTATTTTTGTGTTGGTGACCAAATTTGGAAACTGCGTAGAGGCCGGAACTTGCTTGTATGGAATGGCAAGAAAAAATTGCAGCAAGTAGAGCAAATTGACAAAAATTATGAATTATAGGCAGCATTTTTAAAAAACATTTCCACAAGCAAATTTCAAGCGTTGAAAGTTGGTAATACTCCTCATAACAATACAACGTGTGTCGTGTGTAATGCAACTTTTGACTAAATTTATTTTGTCAAACGTTGTTCCACGCTTTATAACTTAAATGTAAATTTAACATCCTATAAAATGCAGGGTGCAGCCCCGCATCAGATCCCCATGTGAACCACGGTTGAGTCAGTCGTTCATCCCTCCAGTGAGTCAATAAAATGCGTCCAAAGCGTGCTTGGAAACTAAACACTGGGGTTCCTCGTTCTACTGTTCACCTTGCCGGAACATGTTTTACAACCCACTCGGTCGCAGAAACTAAGATAGGCTGTTGTTCAATATGCGTTCCATTCCTCGAAAAAATTACACATTCTGTTCCGCACTTGAAAATGTATATAGTTCATTAAAAAGTAAAAATTTTAAAATATGTTATGAAAATTTTTGTTAAAAAATCACACATACGTGTTAGCTTTATTAACAGCAAAATTTTGTTTAACTCTCTTTTTATTTTTTTATTTTTAACGAAATATATGAAGCTTCGCGGGCGGGACAAAGTGACCATTTTCTATTGAATTGCCCATATACCTCTAAACTAACAAAACCCCAAAATGTCTCTTTCTTTTATTTTTTGCGCCTTAAATTGAAGCTATTAGCTATTAGCTCGAAAAATAAAGAATAGCTTATAATTAATAGATTTAGAGACGGATTTAAAAATGTGTTGCCAAATTTAACCCATTAATGCCGGTTGGTACAAAAATATACCAACACGGAAAATAAATATAACTTGTCCTTACATGGCTCTATCAGTCTAACAGTTGTGCATTTCACATGGTAAAAACTCACAGAAAGGATATTATATATAAGTTTCGCACTCTTATCGAAAACGTGTGAGATAATAAGCTTAAAACTTGAACGAATGTCTTATTGATGTTCTCGAAGTCGGCATTAATGGGTTAATGTCAAAAATGAGATTCGAAATTCTGCTAAGTTTAGCAAAGTTTCCTTAAACCCCGTTTTCAGACATTCATAACGGTTTTTGTTGACAATCTCTGTAAAACGGTCTTCTCTTCCTATGTTCTAGGTTTCGTGAGAAGTGAACTTTACGCAAATGCTATTTTCCCCTCACAAATGTTATTTTTCATCTTTTAACAAATAATAAATGAGTTAAAGATTATTAAAATGAGAAGAATGCACAACAATATATTGATGCATTTTAACACAGGAACTATTTTAATATTTATTTAAGAATGCCGTTTTTAATACGCTTTTATTAGTTTCACTTGTGGGTTTGTTTGTTTGTTTGTATGTATGTATCTATGTAACTCTGAATAAGAGATAAAATTCACGTTCTTTAAGAATATAGAAGTAATATATTTAATACTATAATTAATACTAAAGGCTAAACTATATTACATGTTGATGTATTATAAGTGAATGTAAACTTAGCGGATATTCAATACTTTTGAAAATCAGAGGGGAAATCAGTTAGAGAATCATGAAATATAGTTTAACCTTGAGCATTAATGAGATAGTATTAAGTTTATTACTTTTATATTTGTAAAGAAAAACTCTCTAAAAGCGTATTTTTTGGTTTTTTTTAAAACTATAATTACATTAAAGCAGTGAGTAACCGCCTCTAAGCAAGGGCTAAGGCAGAAACATGCAATACACCGCCAACTCGACCATTTCGATCCATGGACAGCTGTTTCGAGCTTATTCTGCTCTCATCAGTATGGAATACGAAAGTAGACGAGTTGGAGGCAAAAATCCTCTTATATAGCAAATATAAGAGGATTTTTGATATATAAGAGGATTTTTGCCTCCTACTCGTCTATTTTCGTATTCCATGCTGATGAGAGCAGAATAAGCTCGAAACAGCTGTCCATGGATCGAAATGGTCGAGTTGGCGGTGTATTGCATATAATTACATTATTTCCTTCTGTGGACAATCTCTGTAAAACGGTCTTTTCTGCCTATGTTCTAGGTTTCGTGAGAAGTGAACTTTTCGAAAATGCTATCTTATACCTCACAAATGTTATTTTTCATCTTTTAACAAATAATAAATGAATTAACGATTATTAAACTGAGAAGGATGCACAACAATATATTGATGCATTTTAACATAGGAATTATTTTAATACTTATTTAAAAATGCCCTTTTTTCAGGCTCTTTTTACCATTTTATTTCTGAATATTTATGTTCACAAAAAAGAAACCAATTACCGATTTGAATTGCAAGAAAATTCCCTCAATTTAGAATTTTTAATCAAAAATAAATAAATAAATAAATAACTTAGATACTAAAAATGAAATTCTTTTCAGCTAGCTCCTTCTCCTTTTAGTGAAAAAGAAAACCATTTTACCATAAATGGCTCATTCCACGTCAAATCGCCTAATTTAAATAATCGGCCGTGCCGTCATGTCTCTGATTTTGTTCAATATTTTTTTACGGATAGATACCTATGAGATAAATTCAAATTAATTTTTTTAGATTTTTTGAATAAAAATTTAGGGTTGTAGAATTTTTTGAAATTTTGATATTTTCAGAATTTTTGCTTTTTTATTTTTGGTATGTATTTTGAAAAAGCTCTATAACTTCCTCATTTTTCATCCAATTAAGCCAGTTTGCGTATCATTTTAAAGCTAATTATTTTCTCCTTCAATATTAGTGACAAAAATGAGATTGTGAAAAATAGAATTTTGCCAATGGTCGTCTGAAGTCAGATTTTGTGTTCTTTCAATTGGTATGTTCAATAGGTCGTATCTCCGGAGTACCAACTAAAAACTGCCCAATTTTTTTTTCAGTGATGACAACATCATATACTTTTTGTGTATAAAAAATTAGGAGGGTGTTTTTTGTTGTTTTGGAATAAAAAATTCAAGTGTGTTTTTTCAGTTGGTATGATCAATAGGTCATATCTCCGGACTACCAACTAAGAACTGCACGCCACTTTTTTTCTGTTATGACAACATCATGCCCTTTTTATGTATAAAAAATTGGGAGGGTGCTTTTTGTAGTTTTGGAATAAAAAAATCAAACGTGTTTTTTCAGTTGGTATGATCAATAGGTCATATCTCCGGATTACCAGTTAACAACTGCGCCATTTTTTTTCCATAATGAAAACATCATGATGTTTTTATGATCAAGAAATTAGAACGAAGTTTTTTTGTTATTTTGAAATAAAAATATAACATGTTTTTTTCAAAAAACTTTACTTTAAAATCAACTTTTGAAACTTAAATTTGAGATTCACTCAGCGTCACACGTCACAAGCAGATTAAAATATATCCTATTTATTACATTCAAATACTTGATAGTAGTTTTATATTGTTCTATTGCTTGCCTGCTTTGGTAGTGAAAAGTCGCTGCATAATTATTTTACTCTTCAGTAATTATTTGCTAGCCACTCCATCAACCGATAGGAATTACGATAAAGTAAACTGAAATGTCTTTAAATATACTTTTATTCATAGTTTGAGAAAGAAAGACGCGCGAGCTCTTGGTGGTTGGAAAAATTTTATGTTTGGTTTCCATTATTCTGAAATCTTCGTAACATTTTATAATTTGTTATCAAATGAAAGCATAAAAATTTCATGAATAACAATCTTTATTTGTACGATGTTCCGACAGCGGCAACAAAAGGTTTTTAAAACACAGAAACCTTCTTCACTAATATACCCTTCGTGTCTAATGGCTTGAAGAAGTAATTCTCTCTGCTGCCTACTATTATTAAGGCTCTTTCATCTTTGCTTTAAAAAATCTTCATTTGCAACCACTTCCACTGCTGTAACGAAAAACATCTGTATCCCCTTTATGTTTTGAGAGGCAAATTGAAATAGATCATATGCATTTAAAATCTGTCCTTCGACAGTTATTTGAAGACTTGCTCTTATTGCAAGCCGTTTTATTGTGCCCCCTACTCCATCGCATGCAATCTTGCCATGACTCGTGGCAAAGAAATGCCATTCAGCTGCCATGTCTGGTCTTCCTTGTGATAGCATAGTTTTTTTTTTTTTTAATTTTACGGAGTTTTTAAACTTATCGAAAACTTGATTTTTAAAGAAATTTGTTTCAAAAATTCAATATTTTTTTTTAATTTCAGAACAACAAAAAACACCCTTCAAATCTTGATCATAAAAACATTATGATGTTTTCATTATAGGAAAAAAAATGGCGCAGTTGTAAACTGGTAATCCGGAGATATAACCTATTGATCATAATAACTGAAAAAACACGTTTGATTTTTTTATTCCAAAACTACAAAAAGCACCCTCCTAATTTTTTATACATAAAAAGGGCATGATGTTGTCATAACAGAAAAAAAGTATCGTGCAGTTCTTAGTTGGTAGTCCGGAGATATGACCTATTGATCATACCAACTGAAAAAACACACTTGAATTTTTTATTCCAAAACAACGAAAAACACCCTCCTAATTTTTTATACATAAAAAGTATATGATGTTGTCATCACTGAAAAAAAAAATTGGGCAGTTCTTAGTTGGTACTCCGGAGATATGACCTATTGAACATACCAACTGAAAAAACACAAAATCTGACTTCAGACGACCATTGGCAAAATTCTATTTTTCACAATCTCATTTTTGTCACTAATATTGAAGGAGAAAATAATTAGCTTTAAAATGATACGCAAACTGGCTTAATTGGATAAAAAATGAGGAAGTTATAGAGCTTTTTCAAAATGCATACCAAAAATAAAAAAGCAAAAATTCTGAAAATATCAAAATTTCAAAAAATTCTACAACCGTAAATTTTTATTCAAAAAATCTAAAAAAATTAATTTGAGTTTATCTCATAGGTATCTATCCGTAAAAAAATATTGAGCAAAATCCGAGACATGACGGCACATAGCCTTAGGCGATTTGACGTGGAATGACCCAAATGAATAACTCAATCGTTTACCTAGTCAATGCTTAACGTACAAAGAAATGCATTTCATATTTTGTTTATAACTTTTCTACAGATAAATACTTTTTTGTCATCAAGTATAGCTTTTGATGCTTATCATTTGAAATATAAAAAATAGATTCAGAGCTTTAATTTTCTTGATGATTCTGAACTTAAAGAAATTTAAAAAAAGAAAGGTGATACATTGGCTTTTTGAACAATAACTTTTTTCTTCATTTGTGTTTGTGTTAAAACGCTTCTTAAATAAAAAAAAAAGAAAGAAAATAAATAATAATAATAATAAAACAATTCGCTGGTCAAAAATCATTTTCATTCATTTATTATTTATTGTTGAAATTTTTTAACATGTTCTACATCGAAATAAGTGGACTTCAATTCTCTCCGTAGTTGCTCATGTTACGTTTTTATGAACGGCTCAAACAATAAATGCTGAATTATTGGACTGCACGATTAGCTATGTACAGTTTTTTCAACTTATCTTTAAAATAAGAAGCGGAAAACTAGCACTTTGTCGGCAGAGTTCAGGATCGGAAGATTTCCATCTCAACTGAAAATGAAAATGTGCTCTGACCGCTAGTCCGCAGAAAAAACTAACCGGTCCAATTAGATTTTTACTCGTCTATGTTTAAAAAAAAAATCATTAGTCTGAAATAAAAGAAAGGAAAAGAAAAACATTATAATAAACCGTGTGTGACTTTTTTAACTTGAATTTTGTGATTGATTTTCATATTTTTTTGTGATTTTCTTCAAATGATTGCTAGCTTATGTGTAATAGCGATAATATAATGACTTACCTTTAAATTGGAGGCGGAGAAGACCATTGGTTCAAAAGATTTTTGCATCAGTTTTTAACGGTTCATTACTTGAGTTTTTTTTTTTTTTTGTTGCTGTAAAGTCTGTGTGTGTGGGCGGTGGGGGGGGGGGGACTTCAGGGTTAGCGATTTGTTGTGCAGAAACGCTGGTCTAGGTAATACAGTGATCACAACCTGCAGACATATCTGTATGGATAATATTTATTTTGTTGTGCCAAAAATTATAATTTTGGACTGCCCCGAATATTTGTCCCTCGGGCTACGTCTCCCCTTTACCCCAGAATAAGCTCGACTCCGCAGCTCCGAATATGAGCAAATATGAAGCGCCAGATATGAAGCAAATAATAGATATGAAGCGGTAACTCATTGCATATATTCACCAAATATGTTTAACACTTTTTTTTCTGAGGTTTCCAACACTTGGATTTGTGCTTGCATATTATACTTATGACTGGCCAAACGTAGTATACTTATGCGCTTATTCTTTTCTCCGCGAAGCAAATCTTCGGAGAAAAAGAGAGGGGGATGATAATTAGAGAAAACCAGATACGTCCTTAATATTCTTACATATTAAAATGAGGATCATAAAATTATTTTTTGTTCTTTTGGTAAAATATATTGCTGAAAAATAAATAAATTCAAGGATTAGGAATCGTGTATAGAACCTCAAGAATGGATTAATGCAATGTACTCAAAGGATCCGCTCTCGATATAAAAAGAAACAGCAAGACGGAAAATTCTAAACATAAGCAGAAAAAGTGTGACAGAAATGCGTTGATCGTTTTCTATTCTTTCGAAACTTAAAATTGATTTCCCAGACAACATAAAAACTAGATCCTTTTCAATAAGCTGCAGAAGTTGCGTGACTTAAAGGAAGAAAAATAGAAACGTCAGTTTTAGAACCTACTATTAAAGGTTTTTTCTCTCGAGTTTAGCTCACCGCGGAATCTACCTTTCTAAATTTGTTTTATTCGTGATGACGTTCCCACAAAAGATTCTTTTCATGTGTTAATTGATTTAATTACTTTCAAACTTTTTC